>JAVTVY010026029.1:0-104140 GCA_036873755.1 Hanleya hanleyi | reverse complement strand
CCGAGCAGTAACATCTGGGTATTTGACCAACCGTTTACCATCATTAACCGAGTGTCGCTAGAGACGATGCTGGAGAAACTGAACACCGTGGATCCCTTGGAATGGGCCCGGTTGCAACGCCCCAACACCAAGTGGACAGTGGACAGTGTGACCAATGTTACGTTCTTCGTGACCAAGCTGACCGACCAACCCATCAGGTGAATGTATTCACCCAGGCACTGATAGATACTCAGAATGCACAAGCAACTATCTGAGGATATGTTGCCTCAATGGTATCCTGGGCTGCCCGATGATGATTAGAATAAACGGTTCAAAGCGAACATGGCCGAAGATGGAACTTTCTGAAATGAAGACTTCTGATTGGACAAGAATACATCTAGCGGACAGGAACGAATATGACAGATGCAAATGGTGGCCTCTGATTGGACAAGTCTTCTTGAATTGTAACACCAAGTGGATAGTGGAGATAATGACCAATGTTGCGTTCTTCGTGGTTAAACTGACCACCAACTCCATCGGATGAAAGTATTCACCCATGCACTGATAGATACTCAGAATGCGCAAACAACTATCTGAGGATATGTTGCCTCAACGGTATCCTGGCCTGCCCGACGATGATTAGAATAAACGGTTCAGATGGCACTTTCTGAAGTGGAGACTTCTGATTGTACAAGAATACATCTAACGGACAGGAACGAATATGAAACATGCAAATGGTGGCCTCTGATTGGATAAGAATCTTCTTGAATTGTAAATATACCCAACGTGGGTATGATGTAACATTGGGGAGAATAAACTATATGAAAAAAACTTCTTGTTGTTGTTGTTGTTCTCTCATGTGTCATCCTTGTTGTTGTTGCTGTTGTTGTTCTCTCTCTGGTCTATATCATGGCGTTATGTTGGAGTGTTAAGGTGTAACGACGGGCGTTGACGGGCATCACCGCATTTCGAAGAATTAGTGACAATTCCATGGAATATCAGAGCTTCTGAGCTATTTCACCAGGGCGTTGAAGCATTAAGAATGGTGTTGGTGGACGTTGCTACAAGATGACACATCACACGGTCCATTTGGACCGCGGATGGTCCTTCTCTACACCAAATAACATCCTTCACTGCTAAAAAAGGCCCACTTTCGCTACAACTTGTACTAATGACGTCACCAATGACGTCACAGATGCTATAAATATCCCTGAAATCAGGGTCTATGCTCCGAGAGCTACAACATGATACCCCACACGACGCATTCGCAACGCGGATGGTCCATCTCTACACCAAATACCTTCCTGCACTGCCCCAAAAGGCTCACTTTCGCTAATACTCCTACTGATGACGTCATCAATGACGTCACAGATGCTTCGGACATGCCTCAATTGGGAATGTACACCCCGAGAGCTACAAAATGACACCTCACACGACGCATTCGGACTAAGGATGGTGCATCTCTACATCAAACTCACCCTCACGCACCCACAAAATGTCCACTTTCGCTACTACTCGTACCGATGACGTCATCAATGACGTCACAGATGACGCGGACACCCCTCAAATCGGAATGTACACTCCGAGAACTACAAGATGACACCTTCCAGGACGCATTCGAACCGTGAATAGCCCATCTCGACCCCAAATACCTTCATGTACTGCCCGAAAATGTCCACTTTCGCTACTACTCGTACCGATGACGCCACCGATGACGTCACAGATGACGCGAACATCCCTCAAATCGGAATGTACACCCCGAGAACTACAAGATGACACCTTCGAGGACGCATTCGAACCGTGAATAGCCCATTCGATCCCAAATACCTTCATGTGCTGCCCGAAAATGTCCACTTTCGCTACTACTCGTACCGATGACGTCACCGATGATGTCACAGATGACGCGGACATCCCTCAAATCGGAATGTACACCCGAGAACTACAAGATGACACCTTCCAGGACGCATTCGAACCGTGAATAGCCCATCTCGACCCCAAATACCTTCAGGTACTGCCCGAAAATGGCCACTTTCGCTACTACTCGTACCGATGACGTCACCGATGACGTCACAGATGACACGAACATCCCTCAAATCGGAGTGTACACCCCGAGAACTACAAGATGACACCTTTCAGGACGCATTCGAACCGTGATTAGCCCATCTCGACCCCAAATAACTTCCTTCGCTGCCCCAAAATGGCCACTTTACTTACTACAACCAACTGCGCATACGCAGATTAACGCGACATGCATTCAAACACACCATTCTGACTCTACCCCACACAAGCTTCACTTTGACACCTCACACGACCCATTCGAACCGTGGTTAGCTCATCTCTAACCCAAACACACCCCTACATAACACCCAAAATGCCTGTTTTCTATACTACGGCCAGACTGCGCATGCGCAGACTATTGAACACGGACGAACCATTAGTGTAGTCAAGTGCTCCTCCACGAGAGCTTCAAAATAAGACCTCACTCGACCCCATTGGACCATGGGTGGCCCACCTAGACTCCAACATGTCCACCCCGTATGGGCCTATACACCCATAGCCATGCAGTATAGGCCTATGGGCCTACCCAGGCCTCGGTGACTTTTTTCAAAAAATTCACCGATTCGCTCCGGGACACTTCCTATCGTGTTCTAAATGACGAGACGTGAAAAACAAATCCAAACAACCCCACCGCAAATGTATAGAAGTAGGTTTCCCAGGGGGACAAACATTGAACCTATACCCCAGTATGGACTATATGGGGCTATATCGTACTTTTTCAAAAATTTCACCGATTCGCACGGGGACACTTCCTATCATGTTTGTCTTGACGAGACGAGTAAAACGAGACCCCACAACCCTACCGCAAATGTATAGAAGTGGGTTTCCCAGTAGGATAAACATTGAACCTATACCCCAGTATGGGTCTATATGAGGCTCGGTGACTTTTTTCAAAAATTTCACCGATTCGCACGGGGACACTTCCTATCATGTTCTAAATGACGAGACGAGTAAAACGAGACCCCACAACCCTACCGCAAATGTATAGAAGTACGTTTCCCAGGGGGACAAACATTGATCTATACCCTCAGTATGGGACTATATGGGGTTCGGTGACTTTTCAAAAATTTCACCATTCGCACGGGGACACTTCCTATCATGTTCTAAATGACGAGACGAGAGTAAAACGAGACCTCACAACCCTACCGCAAATGTATAGAAGTACGTTTCCCAGGGGACAAACATCGGTCCTATACCCTCAGTATGGGACTATATGAGAATATATCGTACTTTTCAAAAATTTCACCGATTCGCACGGGGACACTTCCTATCATGTTCTAAATGACGAGACGAGTAAAACGAGACCTCACAACCCCTACCGCAAATGTATAGAAGTAGGTTTCCCAGGATGGTCCTATACCTGCCATACCCCATATAGGCATTTTCCCGTAATTTAGAATAAAGTCCGTATTCCGTATTTTTTCAGAAAATTTTTTACATACACCCACCCTGGAACTAGGGGGAGATAACTCTATTGATAGACAAGCCCCGTTAAGCCCGGCGACCTATATACCCCTCATACCCCATATAGGCATTTTTCCAGGTTTTTCGATAAAGTCCGTGTTCCGTATTTTTTTTTTCAGGAAAAATTTTTACATGCAGCCACCCAGCCATCAAATACCCCTTCACCTAGGCTTCACGTTGATACCTCACTCGACCCCATTCGACCATTAGGGGCTCCCCTAGATGCCAAAACGTCTATTTTCATACCCTTGGGCCACCGCGCATGCGCAGAATGACCCTAATTCAACCCCACACCCAGTCCATCAGATGCCCTTCATGAATGCTTCACTTTGATACCTCACTCGATCCCATTGGACCATTAGGGGCTCCCCTAGCTCCAAAAAGGCTATTTTCATGCCCTTGGGCCACCGCGCATGCGCAGAAGGCCAATATGTCAACCCCCCACCCAGTCCATCAGATGCCCCTTCACGAATGCTTCACTTTGATACCTCACTCGACCCCATTGGACCATTAGGGGCTCCCCTAGATACCAAAACGTCTATTTGCATACCCTTGGGCCACCGCGCATGCGCAGAATGCCGATATTTCAACCCCACACCCAGCCCATCAGATGCCCCTTCACGAATGCTTCACATCGATACCTCACTCGGCCCCATTGGTCCATTAGGGGCTTCCCTAGCTCCAAAACGTCTATTTCCATACCCTTGGGCCTCCGCGCATGCGCAGAATGCCGATAGTTCAACCTCGCGCCCAGCCCATCAAATGATCCTTCATGAATGCTTCACTTTGATACCTCACTCGACCCCATCGGTCAACTAGGGGCTCCCATAGCTCCAAAAAGGCTATTTTCATACCCTTCGTCCGCCGCGCATGCGCAGAAGGCCGATATGTCAACCCCACACCCAGCCCATTAGATGCCCCTTCACATAAGCTTCACTTTGATACCTCACTCGACCCAATCGGACCATTTTATCTAGGGACTACTTTTCCTCCGCGGAAGCTTTTTCCCGAGACCGAATCACCGCCAAAACCACGGCCAAACCGCATCACCGCGCATGAATACATTTTTATTTTTTTATTTTTTTGCCGGGACTTTTTTTTTTCTGCCGGAACTATGCACTCATTGACCTTTGGTGTCCCTCCACAATGTGGTGGGAGGTGGGTACAAGATGGCGGCCAATATCTTGTACCCACCTCCCACCACCACATGATGTGGTGGGAGGTGGGTACAAGATGGCGGCCATCCACATGCCGCCATTTTGTACCCACCTCCCACCACCACATGCCGCCATCTTGTACCCACCTCCCACCACCATCCACACAGGCCACGCCCCCTCATCACGCATGCGCACCCCCTCAATTGTGACGTCAAAACAGGTTCTGCGCATGCGCAGTGAGGGGCTATTACGCTGAAAGACTCTTTGTATACTACTCCCGCCATTGCCCAACACACCTTATCAAAACCAGAAAATCCGTATTGCTACGCAGAAGCTCTACCGAAACGTACGCAATCTACGTCACTTTCCAACGAAGATGGACCGACTTCACCTAAACGACAGCCAGCATCACAGGGGTTTCCGACGTTTCGACTACCAGTAACGCCGCCAAATCTGCAGACGGTATCTCGAAGGAAGAAGAAGATCGTTTCGAGACGTTCTTCCGAAGCCACTGACGCCGAAATGTTACTGTGTATAGCTCACCGTTAACTTTTTTTTTTTCTGCCGGAACTATGCACTCATTGACCTTTGGTGTCCCTCCACAATGTGGTGGGAGGTGGGTACAAGATGGCGGCCAATATCTTGTACCCACCTCCCACCACCACATGATGTGGTGGGAGGTGGGTACAAGATGGCGGCCATCCACACCTCCCACCACCACCATGCCGCCATCTTGTACCCACCTCCCACCACCATCCACACAGGCCACGCCCCCTCATCACGCATGCGCACCCCCTCAATTGTGACGTCAAAACAGGTTCTGCGCATGCGCAGTGAGGGGCTATTACGCTGAAAGACTCTTTGTATACTACTGGCGGGTATGGTAACATCTGTTTGCTGGATTTGGTAAGGTGTATTGGGCAATGGCGGGTATGGTAACATCTGTTTGCTGGTTTGATAAGGTGTATTGGGCAATGGCGGGTATGGTAACATCTGTTTGCTGGTTTTGATAAGGTGTATTGGGCAATGGCGGGTGCGGTAACATCTGTTTGCTGGTTTTGATAAGGTGTATTGGGCAATGGCGGGTATGGTAACATCTATTTGCTGGTTTTGATAAGGTGTATTGGGCAATGGCGGGTATGGTAACATCTGTTTGCTGGTTTTGATAAGGTGTATTGGGCAATGGTGGGTATGGTAACATCTGTTTTCTGGTTTTGATAAGGTGTATTGGGCGATGGCGGGTATGGTATCATCTTTTTGCTGGTTTTGATAAGGTGTATTGGGCAATGGCGGGTATGGTAACATCTGTTTGCTGATCTTGATAAGGTGTATTGGGCAATGGTGGTTATGGTAACATCTGTTTGCTGGTTTTGATAAGGTTTATTGGGCAATGGCGGATATGGTAACATCTGTTTCGTTATCATAGTCCTGGATAAAAACGTTCGGTCGCAAAGCTTCAGTCTCAGAACATGATGTGGTGGGAGGTGGGTACAAGATGGTGGCCATCCACATGCCGCCATTTTGTACCCACCTCCCACCACCACATGCCGCCATCTTGTACCCACCTCCCACCACCATCCACACAGGCCACGCCCCCTCATCACGCATGCGCACCCCCTCAATTGTGACGTCAAAACAGGTTCTGCGCATGCGCAGTGAGGGGCTATTACGCTGAAAGACTCTTTGTATACTACTGGCGGGTATGGTAACATCTGTTTGCTGGATTTGGTAAGGTGTATTGGGCAATGGCGGGTATGGTAACATCTGTTTGCTGGTTTGATAAGGTGTATTGGGCAATGGCGGGTATGGTAACATCTGTTTGCTGGTTTTGATAAGGTGTATTGGGCAATGGCGGGTGCGGTAACATCTGTTTGCTGGTTTTGATAAGGTGTATTGGGCAATGGCGGGTATGGTAACATCTATTTGCTGGTTTTGATAAGGTGTATTGGGCAATGGCGGGTATGGTAACATCTGTTTGCTGGTTTTGATAAGGTGTATTGGGCAATGGTGGGTATGGTAACATCTGTTTTCTGGTTTTGATAAGGTGTATTGGGCGATGGCGGGTATGGTATCATCTTTTTGCTGGTTTTGATAAGGTGTATTGGGCAATGGCGGGTATGGTAACATCTGTTTGCTGATCTTGATAAGGTGTATTGGGCAATGGTGGTTATGGTAACATCTGTTTGCTGGTTTTGATAAGGTTTATTGGGCAATGGCGGATATGGTAACATCTGTTTCGTTATCATAGTCCTGGATAAAAACGTTCGGTCGCAAAGCTTCAGTCTCAGAACATGATGTGGTGGGAGGTGGGTACAAGATGGCGGCCATCCACATGCCGCCATTTTGTACCCACCTCCCACCACCACATGCCGCCATCTTGTACCCACCTCCCACCACCATCCACACAGGCCACGCCCCCTCATCACGCATGCGCACCCCCTCAATTGTGACGTCAAAACAGGTTCTGCGCATGCGCAGTGAGGGGCTATTACGCTGAAAGACTCTTTGTATACTACTGGCGGGTATGGTAACATCTGTTTGCTGGATTTGGTAAGGTGTATTGGGCAATGGCGGGTATGGTAACATCTGTTTGCTGGTTTGATAAGGTGTATTGGGCAATGGCGGGTATGGTAACATCTGTTTGCTGGTTTTGATAAGGTGTATTGGGCAATGGCGGGTGCGGTAACATCTGTTTGCTGGTTTTGATAAGGTGTATTGGGCAATGGCGGGTATGGTAACATCTATTTGCTGGTTTTGATAAGGTGTATTGGGCAATGGCGGGTATGGTAACATCTGTTTGCTGGTTTTGATAAGGTGTATTGGGCAATGGTGGGTATGGTAACATCTGTTTTCTGGTTTTGATAAGGTGTATTGGGCGATGGCGGGTATGGTATCATCTTTTTGCTGGTTTTGATAAGGTGTATTGGGCAATGGCGGGTATGGTAACATCTGTTTGCTGATCTTGATAAGGTGTATTGGGCAATGGTGGTTATGGTAACATCTGTTTGCTGGTTTTGATAAGGTTTATTGGGCAATGGCGGATATGGTAACATCTGTTTCGTTATCATAGTCCTGGATAAAAACGTTCGGTCGCAAAGCTTCAGTCTCAGAAGACAATCCGCGTGTATCGTAAAGCAGTACGCAAGGGGTTGGTGAACAGACATCGCGTCGTATAGCCGCTTTCATCTTTCCCGCTATTTTGGGGCAAGTAGCTTTTCTATTAGGGAGTTGATAATACGATTGTTGTGGTCTGGGCATGTGAGACATTTGATCGGCTAATTGAACGGACAATTCAGGGTGTCTGTCGTTCATGGACGTGACCATTTTCTTTCGGCACATTGTAGCCGTGATATGTCGTCCGACCACTGCGTCATATGTATCCACTACCGTTTTATTGAAATTCGAAGGCGAGAGATATGTTCCGTCCATCTGCGTGAAAAGTCCAAGTTATTGTAGTCATGTAAAACTCTCATAATTTTTGTCCCTATAATATATTCTGTTTGTTTTCTCATTTAACCCTGGGAAAGGAACTAAAAGGGTTGTATGACTTGGGGGCTCAACATTTACGAAACGAAGATTCGGTTGCAAATACGTACGTGCGCGAAGAAAATCCTTCGTGAAGAAATACAACTCTTCATTCAGCGGGAGTGTACCTGCTTGTGTTCAGCCGACGTCTTATGATTCCCGACGGTAACCACATAGAAAAGTCCCTGCTCGGTATGTATCCTTTCCGCATTTTTCAACTGTCTTACCGTCAAGTGTCGAACGCAGCCGTTTCTTTGACCCGTGTTTATGAGGATGAGTTGCATTAGATAATTTCTCATATTGTTATACTGAGTTACTGTGAGATCTGACCATGGTCCATTATGAGCTGTAGTAACTGTTGACTCTCTTCCGTAACAGGACAGTCTTCAATCTTCTTTATTTCATGGGCGATCAATCTGGAAATAACAATTACAAATTCCATATTCGTCAGTGAGCGTTGTTTGGTATTAAAAAACAATGTTTTATTTTGGGGGAAGAGAAATGAGAAGTGGTGGGATTAAATTGGAGGGATAGGCAAGAGGTGGAAAAAATTGACGACGTCTGGCGACTAAAAAGCAACCATATGACTCTACAGGAAAGAATTCGTCGACACCTAACATAGATCCGAGAATACGTAGGAATCTCGCACATAGCATTGGTATCTCAGCCCCGATTTTATTGCAGCGGTTCATGTGGAGACTATGAAGTAACCACACGGCCCCTAGCACCGGCTTAAGCAGAATTAAGATACGCTAGCTCGGGAGCTGTGATGACAGATCAGCTCAAACAACTCATCTGATGTTAATGGATGAGCATCATGGACGTCTGATGGAGTAAACGCCTTAACATGGGGAAACCTGGTTAATGCAAGAATACCTAGGAAAACTAGGTATAAACACTTTTCTTCTCTTATTAGATTTGAAATAGTAATAATAATAATTGATATCGATTAAAAATTAAGAATTTTTTTTTTATTTTAGCATTCAAAATATTCGTCTGATTGAGCGGAGAAATTTTAAAGCTGGTCATCATTCACATTTGTGGTGCACAAGCTGGTCATCATTCACATTTGTGGTGCACAAGCTGGTCATTCACATTGGTGGTGCACAAGCTGGTCATTCACATTTGTGGTGCACAAGCTGGTCATTCAGATTTGTGGTGCACAAGCTGGTCATTCACATTTGTGGTGCACAAGCTGGCCATTCACATTTGTGGTGCACAAGCTGGTCATTCACATTTGTGGTGCACAAGCTGGTCATTCACATTTGTGGTGCACAAGCTGGTCATTCACATTTGTCGTGCACAAGCTGGTCATCATTCACATTTGTGGTGCACAAGCTGGTCATCATTCACATTTGTGGTGCACAAGCTGGTCATCATTCACATTTGTGGTGCACAAGCTGGTCATTCACATTTGTGGTGCACAAGCTGGTCATTCACATTTGTGGTGCACAAGTTGGTCATTCAGATTTGTGGTGCACAAGCTGGTCATTCACATTTGTGGTGCACAAGCTGGTCATCATTCACATTTGTGGTGCACAAGCTGGTCATTCAGATTTGTGGTGCACAAGCTGGCCATTCAGATTTGTGGTGCACAAGCTGGTCATTCAGATTTGTGGTGCACATGCTGGTCATCATTCACATTTGTGGTGCACAAGCTGGTCATCATTCACATTTGTGGTGCACAAGCTGGTCATTCTGATTTGTGGTGCACAAGCTGGTCATTCACATTTGTGGTGCACAAGCATTGCGGTGAGCATCAAAGGTGTTGAACTCTAATCTGCTTATCGCTTTAATTTCGCTTCAACATCTTCAAAACTATAGTTGTTTTAATATATACCATGTCTTTTCTGAATAAAGATCGAGAACTAAACAATTTATCAAGAAAACCGAACGAGAGAGATCAACAATTTGAGTTCATCCGGGGCTTAATGTAGAATAATGTTCACATCTGAAATGACACAATTAAAAAATGTTTTTTTTTGTCGTCACGAATGAGAATGTATGTTAAATAGTAATACAGAGTACGGTTAATAGAAAATGACAGTTGTTGTCCCTCGGGCAGCTCATTACTATGGTTTAGGTTTGATGTCACAATATTTGTTGTATGACGTGTAATTTCTAATTGCTCCCACTCACGTTGCCCCGAGCCAAGTTTTCAACTGAGAACGATAAACGAATAATTTATCAACCTCATTCAGTTCCGCTTCGGGATGGTAAACATAAACATATAAAGATTAATTAAAAGATATGTAAATTGAAAGTAATTTTTTTTTCAAATGCATATGCTGTCATTGGCCGATTTACCTGAATGGATGACACTGTGAACCAATTAATTTTCATCTTTCAGAACAATCCGGATTCTTCCTATGAAAAAGAAAAGCAAGGTAGAGCATAAAAAGAGAGTGGTTTGTTGAATCTCCGAGAGTCCAGCAGAGATTTCGTCTACAAGGATTGAATATTTTATTTTACAGTATATTACAGTATTTATTGTAAGACAGCACGATGAAAGTGGTGAGTCTTTCTCTTCAGTGTTACTTATTTCTGCCAGTACTGTTATCTCTTAATATTTTTATGTTTATGTATTCAATGCGCATGTATGATACATTGATATAACGATTTGCACAAAAAATTGCAGGTAAAAGCCCAAAACTCGGTATTTATCTCATAGACAGATAATGGAGGTAGGCACGTATCATGCACATATCTGTTCGACTACAACTTTCTAACACGCCAATTATAGCGATCACGCCTGCATGGCCAGAGTGATTTTCTAGAGAATTATACATGTTTTCCGAAATTAAACGTTAAAAGCTAAAACGCAGGAAAGGACCATGTATGTTTAGGCGGTTAAATGGCCCCAGAGCAGGTGCGGTAGAAGTGCCAAAAATAAAATATCACATATACAAGAAATTGTTCAGTTGGCATGAAGTACAATATTATATTGTATACACAGAAAGGTTTCAAGGCACTGAGTCTCATCATTCTCGAATAACAGGGCCGAGAAGTGGTGCATTCGTGCAAAATCGTCAATTTTGGGGCGAAAACAACTCATATTTCTTTCTATAAACATATGAAGATAAACGATAACCAAAACCAACTTGATACAGCATACTCGCTGTTCAAATACGTAGTAGTAGACAAAATTTGGTTCTGGTTATCCTTTATCTTCATATGTTTGCAGAGAGCAATAAGAATTGTTTTCACCTCAGAATCAACTATTTTGCACGAATGCACTACTTCACGGCCCTGTTACTCGAAAATCATGAGATTCAGTGCCTTGAAATTTTTCTGAATATACAATATAATATTGTACTTCATGCCAATTGAACAATTTCCTGTAGTGGAAGTATTTTATTTTGATACTTCTGTATTGCACCTGACCTGGGACCATTTTCCCATCTAAAGGTACAAGGTCCTTTGTTATTAACACAAGCGCGGCATATAGCCAATAGCTATTCATCGCAGTTTCCATAGTTAAATGAGTACTCTTCACAATAACGCGATAACAATAGCGTAAAGTGCCTCTCTCCCACCAGGCCGGGCAGGGTTAATTTGATGACGTAGGTTATAGGTTGGGGTCTGGTGAATTTGGGGGCTGAGGGTGTGACAAGCGAAAATGAGAGTGTCATGAGTTAGGGAAGCTGTTTTTTTGCATTGCCTGACGAATAATTTTTTTAAATCGCTCTCTTGGTCAGGGCGGAAACCAACGACAGAGTCGATTTGGCGTGGGTGTTCAGATTAGTACACAGAAATAATAGCAACCCTTGACAGGTTATGGAATATTCCCCGACTAGAGCACCAGCGGAATATTCCTTGAATTCGTTCAATATAATGGCAAGGATAACCATAAAACCCGTTCTTTTTCATTCACCGAACGCTCTATAGACGATCTCCTAGCACTGGATAATTCCTATAGTAGGGACGCTGTGAAGGATATTAACCCTCTTTATACTGGATTTGAAGGAAACCACCGATAGGCCAGTTGGAACATCATATCTGGACCTGTGATTTACAAGAATGATCAGGGCCCTCTCTTGCGTCGACGATAGGAAAAGAGAGACGATTACAATTTTGACGTAGATAACTACCCATTTTTGGATAGCAATTTTCCAGAAGGAGGGAGGGAGGGAATTTGGCTTAATGTCACACTCAAGTTTGTTTCACTCATATGGTGACAGTCAGTTTGTTTTCCAGAAGGACCTGCAAACGTGGTATACATATCTCGCTCGGTAGCAGTTGCTAGAGCACGTGCAGCCTGTGATGATTTTAATCAACGTCACAGAATATTACTGTAGAAAAGTGTCAAACAGGGCTACACCACCAAACGCCTCTATTCAATTATATCAAATTCTTTGATAAACCTAGTTCATATCATGAATATGATCGTAGCAAGATCTCTGGCGCTACGAGTCACTTGAATAACATGGGTTATTAACAGGTACAATAAAAGCGTGCCTGAGATACATATTCTGGAAACTACATGGACTTCATCTGGTTAAAGAACAATGACCATTGATCAGGATTTTATGTATTGGATGCTGATATCATTGAAAACTGTTGACCGCTTCTCTCTTGTAGGAAAAGATGTTGTGTTGTCATTATTATTTTTAACTCATACACATTTGGATTTGTGCTAAATGTCATACGAAATATGTATTTTGATCTTTGCCGCGGTAATTGTTTTATGGGCTTCCATAAATTTTTTCTTAGTGTGTGTTGTCTATACTAATTTGTATGGGCTAGTTTCTCTAAATTGAAGGTTCTAATGACTGAGCTAATCTATCCAGTACGACGTCTAGATATCTGTTCGCTTTTATTGTAGGTAATTTGTTTGATCGCGGTGACCTTTCTTGTTGTGATATCTATCCTTGACGTTGAAGGACAGTGTAGTAGTGGATTCCGGTCGCCAAACAAGGCCCAAGGAACCGGCAAAAAGGCGGTATTCTCTAAAAGTGCAAACGCAAACGCAGCCAAGTAAGTCTTTCTTGATAAATGTTCATCAATTTGGACATTTGAACCTTTTACGCCGGCAAATATATTGGCTGGAACACTCTAAAATATTTTGTTAAAATTCTGTTATCTGAGTGATAAAAGAACAAACTTTGTGATGTTGACACAAGTGTTATGTTATTCAGCACAAACACAAGTGTTATTGTAACACAATCTTCTACAGAAGTAACAGATTTGTCTGCATCGTAATTGTTCTGTTATCACTCAGACAACATAATTTTTCTTAGAGTGCAGTTCCACATCCAATGTTTTGAATGTAGTTCCCTTTATTGGGTTTGGTATGTGTCTGCTCGTTATTCCGGGACTCTTCGAAGCTGTAGATTCTATGTTGACAAACATTAACCTTTGCACATATCAAAGTTGCAATGTTACCTTCGGTGATTATTTAAATATCAACTACTGAAGGATGTTATACAGATATACGATGGATACGGGTGTGTATGTGCGTTGAAGTCGGGCCGAGCCCGTGAAGAGATCGAGATTTATCACAATGACACCCCCTGAATTCGGGCCGAGCCCGTGAAGAGATCGAGATGTATCACAATGACACCCCCTGAATTCGGGCCGAGCCCGTGAAGAGATCGAGATTTATCACATTGACACCCCCCTGAATTCGGGCCGAGCCCGTGAAGAGATCGAGATTTATCACAATGACACCCCCTGAATTCGGGCCGAGCCCGTGTGAAGAGATCGAGATTTATCACAATGACACTCCCTGAATTCGGCCGAGCCTCAGAAGAGATCGAGATTTATCACAATGACACCCTGAATTCCGGGCCGAGCCCGTGAAGAGATCGAGATTTATCACAATGACCCCCCCTGAATTCGGGCCGAGCCCGTGAAGAGATCGAGATTTATCACAATGACCCCCCCTGAATTCGGGCCGAGCCCGTGAAGAGATCGAGATTTATCACAATGACACCCCCTGAATTCGGGCCGAGCCCGTGAAGAGATCGAGATTTATCACAATGACACTCCCTGAATTCGGGCCGAGCCCGTGAAGAGATCGAGATTTATCACAATGACACCGCCTGAATTCGGGCCGAGCCCGTGAAGAGATCGAGATTTATCACAATGACACCCCCTGAATTCGGGCCGAGCCCGTGAAGAGATCGAGATGTATCACAATAACCCCCCCTGAAGCATTACCATTTTTCTCTAATTACGCCACATATTCCTTAAAGATTTTATACAAAAATCAAACCCTATTCTACAGTGGGAAAAATCAGTATGCAAATTCATCACCTCGGACCCGCCACAATGTATGTTTACAATCATGACGCACAGGAGAACAAGGAATGGTGTTCCCTTTGATTGCCGCTCTGTCTTGTTTTGTCTCATGCCTGTGTAAAAGAACTGAATATCTGGTAGAAATATTTTCCACCTCATATCAGGTTTTTTCCGGGTTTCTCATGGAATCAGATTGTATGTTGTCTAACATCTGATTGCATTGGGGCAAAAATGGAGCGCCTAGTTCTTTGCCCATGGCTGTCGGTCAGTCAGCATCGCCAGTTACTTAGTGGGCTCAAGTTGTAACCGGTGATCAATAGTTGATCAGGTAACTTATTCTTTCTTCTATCTTATCCTCTGGAGTCCCTAAATGGACGCATCAAAAATGTCCATTTTTCGTGTGTGCTTAGTTTTGGGGTCACAATGAATGAAATTCATCATACAAAATTTGAACGCTTCCCGTTTTGTTCTCTTTAGTTTGTCCACATGTGTGGACATTTGGACATCGTGATTTCAAGTACAGATAGGGACCAAGTGAAAATAACCCTATGCCAAGTATATTTGTCTCTTTCTCTCTGGAATTGAGAAACTGACACAAGAGAAAACTATATTTTTCGTACGTGCTTAGTTTTGGGTTCACAATATGATGCACAATTTGAACGCCTCCCGGTTTGGTCTCTTAGTTTGTTCACATCTGTGGACAGTGGGACGTGATTACTTGAATTACGGATATTCTAGACGAAGTTAAAATGAGCCTTTGATCATCAGTGAAATATATTTGTCTTTTTCACTCTATAAATGATTGATAACAGCATCATTCCAGAAAATATTCATCAAAAAAAGGCCGCCACTCTACATTATGTAGTGCACTAATTATATAGCATATGGCCCCAATGTCCAAAAATAATGGACACATACTGTTCGAGTTTCGCTGTATCTATACTTATTAAAGAAACAGATCAAGACTGCATGCTTTAAAATTCTTTGTGTACCTAGAATTCTTGCTACCTCCACACTTTATTTAATCCAAAGGAACATTTAGAGAATATTTCCTACAAACCTAACTATACTCATTTCCACCTCTCGTAGGTCATCCGATCTTGAAACGGCTGAGGTAGGTCACGTGCCTACCAATTATAAGGAATTTGGGTAGATGGCATCACCTATTAGTCTTTAGTTGAGGACATACATGCTTGCTTTCAGTGAAAGCGCCTGTTCTTGTGTTGGTGCTTAAAACTTATGTCCACAAATATTTGTGGAGGCTGGGATCCAAGAGGGTATACAGGCCTACTGGATGTATTTTTCTTCATGCATGCTTCCTGTGTCGATATAGTCGCGAGCCCTATTTTCGGGTTGATGCAGTCAGTGGGTGTAACACCGAAAGTTCCGGAGGTTACATATTCTGACATCGGGAGATTTGACCAAGAGGGTTTGAACAAGAGGGACATTATTTCCCGGGACAATATTTCCTATCACACCGAAAGTTGAAATCTGAAATAGGCAGCAATCGTAGAGTCATATTTAATATTAATCCATCTATCTATCAGATCAGACCGCGACACATTTTGGCAAGAGTTTGATTCACAATATTTTCATATTTGACAGAGCCAGTCGAGTATTCAGTTCCAGCCCACAAGGACCAGCACCACGACCACAACGACCACAACGACCATCACCACCGGGCAGGGTATGATTTACTGATTAGATTGATTCTTATTATAACAGTCGGCATTGATTGATTTTATTGAGACAGAGTAGGCATTTGATCGGTTTTATTGTGATATAGCAACAAAGCTGTTTACTTAAATATATTAATGGTTCCTATAAAACAAATATTATATGAATTATATCTACCCACGAGTAATTATTTACAAAATATAGTCACCATTAAAATCATATAATAATAACATAATAAGTCCATAATAAAACTTGAAATTGCTTTCTATAACAACACCTTCAAATTGAAAAAGTTCAACAAAGGTTCCTTCTGTACTCTGAGTTTTCACAGCTCCAAACTGGTAACAACTCTGTCAGCAAGTTATATAGTTTCAAAGACGATACTCAGACCTTTTGAACAAGATGTGATATAATGAAAATATTAGTATGGAACATTTTTTAGTTTCGTATGCCAATGACAGGCAGTCGTGCAACTTGTTCCATATCGGTACAGAGAGGGATACAATTTTCGCATATAATGCAGTAAAAAACGCATACGGTGAATGCCGCAGGTATACGTCAGTCCATCACATATACGTATATGGGATAAGAGCGTGCGACGCAGGCTGATCAGACACGGCGCTCGAATCAAGCTGCAGGCATGATGCGCTCAAGCAACGTTTCTCTCAGAGTGTCGTTGATATTTTCACTAAAATACTGATTAAAGTAATATTCAAATTGTGTGGGAGAAAGAATCCCATATTAACTTTGTGATGAAAATTCCTACTCTCGAGAAGGTAAATACAGGCCAACATCACCTGTCGGCTCGTTTGGAATGTATTTTCTTTCTCTTGATTTGACGGCTCGTTTGGAATGTATTTTCTTTCTCTTGATTTGAAATGTTCATCCCATGATCAAGCTATATGAGATCCTCTTAATCAGCCGTGCTCTGCCTGGTACAGGACATACACCTGCACAGTTCTCAGCTCCGATCCTCTTAATCAGCCGTGCTCTGCCTGGTACAGGACATAAACCTGCACAGTTCTCAGCTCCGATCCTCTTAATCAGCCGTGCTCTGCCTGGTACAGGACATAAACCTGCACAGTTCTCAGCTCCGATCCTCTTAATCAGCCGTGCTCTGCCTGGTACAGGACATAAACCTGCACAGTTCTCAGCTCCGATCCTCTTAATGAGCCATGCTCTGCTTGGTACAGGACATACACCTGCACAGTTCTCAGCTCCGATCCTCTTAATCAGCCGTGCTCTGCCTGGTACAGGACATAAACCTGCACAGTTCTCAGCTCCGATCCTCTTAATCAGCCGTGCTCTGCTTGGTACAGGACATAAACCTGCACAGTTCTCAGCTCCGATCCTCTTAATCAGCCGTGCTCTGCCTGGTATAGGACATAAACCTGCACAGTTCTCAGCTCCGATCCTCTTAATCAGCCGTGCTCTGCCTGGTACAGGACATAAACCTGCACAGTTCTCAGCTCCGATCCTCTTAATCAGCCGTGCTCTGCCTGGTACAGGACATAAACCTGCACAGTTCTCAGCTCCGATCCTCTTAATCAGCCGTGCTCTGCCTGGTACAGGACATAAACCTGCACAGTTCTCAGCTCCGATCCTCTTAATCAGCCGTGCTCTGCTTGGTACAGGACATAAACCTGCACAGTTCTCAGCTCCGATCCTCTTAATGAGCCGTGCTCTGCTTGGTACAGGACATAAACCTGCACAGTTCTGAACCTCGATCGATCTGAAGTCTTTTCCGAATACATGAACTCAGAACAGAAGGCAAAATGATGGTTCCCTCTAAGATGCCCTAACTGATGATATAGTAGTATACTGACGTGATGTTTTGTTACTTTAGAGACCCGGAGGAGGAGGAATTTTTCGCCCCAAGAGAGAAGCAGGTCCACAAAGAAGTTTGCTGGAAAGTTTGAAAGCTCGAGTTCAATCAAAAAAGTCGAGGACAGCCTTTGCTTCCAGTGGTTACCCTAGGTGAGTACTTTGATTAATGTATAACTCATAAGTTTGTGGTGGGGGTTTGGAAATTCTAATTCGTCTTCGTTCTAGCCTAGGAGGAGAGTATCTGGAGTAAGTGATAGCCTAGGAGGAGAGTGTCTGGAGTAAGTGATAGCCTAGGAGGAGAGTGTCTGGAGTAAGTGATAGCCTAGGAGGAGAGTGTCTGGAGTAAGTGATAGCCTAGGAGGAGAGTGTCTGGAGTAAGTGATAGCATAGGAGGAGAGTGTCTGGAGTAAGTGATAGCCTAGGAGGAGAGTGTCTGGAGTAAGTGATAGCCTAGGAGGAGAGTGTCTGGAGTAAGTGGTAGCCTAGGAGGAGAGTGTCTGGAGTAAGTGATAGCCTAGGAGGAGAGTGTCTGGAGTAAGTGATAGCCTAGGAGGAGAGTGTCTGGAGTAAGTGATAGCCTAGGAGGAGAGTGTCTGGAGTAAGTGATAGCCTAGGAGGAGAGTGTCTGGAGTAAGTAATAGCCTAGGAGGAGAGTGTCTGGAGTAAGTGATAGCCTAGGAGGAGAGTGTCTGGAGTAAGTGATAGCCTAGGAGGAGAGTGTCTGGAGTAAGTGATAGCATAGGAGGAGAGTGTCTGGAGTAAGTGATAGCCTAGGAGGAGAGTGTCTGGAGTAAGTGATAGCCTAGGAGGAGAGTGTCTGGAGTAAGTGATAGCCTAGGAGGAGAGTGTCTGGAGTAAGTGATAGCCTAGGAGGAGAGTGTCTGGAGTAAGTGATAGCCTAGGAGGAGAGTGTCTGGAGTAAGTGATAGCCTAGGAGGAGAGTGTCTGGAGTAAGTGATAGCCTAGGAGGAGAGTGTCTGGAGTAAGTGATAGCCTAGGAGGAGAGTGTCTGGAGTAAGTGATAGCCTAGGAGGAGAGTGTCTGGAGTAAGTGATAGCCTAGGAGGAGAGTGTCTGGAGTAAGTGATAGCATAGGAGGAGAGTGTCTGGAGTAAGTGATAGCCTAGGAGGAGAGTGTCTGGAGTAAGTGATAGCCTAGGAGGAGAGTGTCTGGAGTAAGTGATAGCCTAGGAGGAGAGTGTCTGGAGTAAGTGATAGCCTAGGAGGAGAGTGTCTGGAGTAAGTGATAGCCTAGGAGGAGAGTGTCTGGAGTAAGTGATAGCCTAGGAGGAGAGTGTCTGGAGTAAGTGATAGCCATCCCAAAGAATATGGTGGAAGAGTAGGTGATGTATCATTTACAGGTGTCTTTATTCGGTGTTTCACTTTTGACTGTTTTGGTGCTAAAGCTACAATAATTATGATAACGTGAGAGAAATGATTCTGTTCGTGACGGAGCATAGTAATCTTGTAGAATTTGTGGATCCGTATGAGTGAATCGGCTTTTCCGGCTCATCACATTTGTCGATTTATGGGAGATTCATGCTAGGATTCTCCGAGTGTAAATTAGATCTCTTCGCAGATTTCCACTCTGTAGTTTCCATTGATTCAACAACGTCGCTAGTCACCTACCCCGAAGGCTGGGTCACACTACTAATAATATGAAACTGAACACGAATATGACATTCTTAACTTCACCAGTCGACTCAAGATCTAAAACCACCATTGAACGTTTTGGATGTAAGACTGTAATTAAGATTTCATTCTGAGGAACACGATGGTCCAGTATAACTGACTGGCCTTGTTCTCATCGAAATAATTATGAGGAATGTATGCTGCAAGTCAAGCTACCTGGTGTGACGGGTCAGTTATATGAAATAATGATAATAATAATAACTAGAGCTGCGAGCAGCTATGGGTCGGCTTCCGAAATTACGCATTCTACACGATCTGTCAGATAGTCTGAACATTCGATTCAATTAATACTAATTCTAATTCCTGAGCATGTATTTCGTCACTTTCTCCCTTCAAGTCCGTTACTTGAAAATTCGATAACTTTCATTGTCCGCTGGCGGCCATTTTGTTTTACGGTGCAACTTCTGAAATAGAGTTTTGAGAGACCCTGCCTGTTCCATTGATTATGCGTACCAAGTTTCTTGTTGATTGCTTCTTTGGTTCCAGAGGAGATTTTTTGAAAACGGGATAAATCCAAGATGGTCGCTGAATGCGCTTTTATACTACTAAATGTGCGTCAATATACTGTTACTATACTATCCTCTGCGAATTGCGCCTCAAGGTCAATAGGGCTGGAAATGCGCTTTTATTCTACTAAATGTGAGTCAATATACATTCACTATACTCTCTCTGCGCATTGCGCCGCAAGGTCAATAGGGCTCGAAATGCGCTTTTATACTACTAAATGTGAGTCGATATACTGTCACTATACTATCCTCTGCGCATTGCACCGCAAGGTCAATATGGCTCGAAATGCGCTTTCATACTAGTAAATGTGAGTCAATATACTGTCACTATACTATCCTCTGCGCATTGCGCCGCAAGGTCAATAGGGCTCGAAATGCGCTTGTATACTACTAAATGTGAGTCAATATACTGTTACTATACTATCCCCTGTGCGTTGCCTCAAGGTTAATAGGGCTTGAAATGCGCTTTTATACTACTAAATGTGAGTCAATATACTGTTACTATACTATCCTCTGGGACATTGCGCCGCAAGGTCAATAGGCCTCGAAATGCGCTTTTATACTACTAAATGTGTCAAGATACTGTTATTATACTATCCTCTGCGCATTGCGCCGCAAGGTCAATAGGACTCGAAATGCGCTTTTATACTACTAAATGTGAGTCAATATACTGTTATTATACTACCCTCTGCGCATTGCACCGCAAGGTCAGTAGGGCTCGGAATGCGCATTTATGCTACTAAATGTTAGTCAATATGCTGTTACTATACTATCCTCTGTGCATTGCCTCAAGGTCAATAGGGCTCGAAATGCGCTTTTATACAACTAAATGTGAGTCAATATACTGTTACTATACTATCCTCTGCGCATTGCGCCGCAAGGTCAATAAACCTCGAAATGCGCTTTTATACTACTAAATGTGTCAATATACTGTTATTATACTATCCTCTGCGCATTGCGCCGCAAGGTCAATAGGGCCCGAAATGCGCTTTTATACTATTTAATGTGAGTCAAAATGCTGTTTCTATACTATCCTGTGCGCGTTGCGCCGCAAGGTCAATACGGCTCGAAATGCGCTTTTATACTACTAAATGTGAATGAACATGCAGTCACTATACTATCCTGTGCGCGTTGCGCCGCAAGGTCAATAGGGCCCGAAATGCCCTTTTATACTACTAAATGTGAATCTGGATAGTCTGGATGGTTAGCGTTTCAACGTTACAAAAATATGTCCGTAATCTGGTAATGCTGCCTATTGCTGTGTTACCATAACGTAAAGCTTACAGGCAGTTTATATTCCCGGAAAGTTTATCGCTGCTCACACAGAAAAAGTACAGCAGAAAAATTAATAAATCCGTGTAATGTTTGTTACCGAGAATAGCTAAATATCATACAAGGTTACAGCGTATGTGAACATGCAGCTATCCAGTATTTCAAACTATACATGGTAAATACAGCACTCAGGTGTGTGTTCAATCTCCTGATAACTCCATAGTTTTACAGCATACAAATCAAGTCAGTCTGTTGTGGTCCTTAGGATAATGCGACACGAACTACAGTCCATTTCAACAATATATGAAACACATACATACAGCCTGCACCTCACATGAATAAAACAGAGAGAATCCTGAATGTTCGTTTATATACCTCTCTACACGGTCATAACGGGCGAACCTGAGTTGCGAAATGTTTGAAGTGATCATGTCAGGCTGGAAATCCCCTATTAGTATTGCAACACACCATGGATATGGCATTTTCAATTTTACATGTCTTTTCTGGGGGAATTCTATGATGGCCGAGAAGGGACATCGCTGTATTGTGTTATGAATCACGCGAAGGCAGGATACGAAGTCAGGATGCGAAGGACGAAGGCAGGATGCGAAGCGCGAAGTCAGGATGCGAAATCAAAACATGAAGTGCGAAGTCAGGATGCGAAGTCGCGAAGGCAGGATGCGAAGTGGCGAAGCAGGATGCGAAGCGCGAAGTCAGGATGCGAAATCAAAACAAAGCATTGCAAAGACTGGAAGCGAAGCGCGAAGTCAGGATGCGAAGGCAGGATGCGAAGCGCGAAGTCAGGATGCGAAGTGGCGAAGGCAGGATGCGAAGTGGCGAAGCCAGGATGCGAAGCGCGAAGTCAGGATGCGAAGTCAGGATGCGAAGTCGCGAAGGCAGGATGCGAAGTCGCGAAGTTATGTACCGTGACTTCGCGCTTCATGTTTTGATTTCGCATCCTGCCTTCGGATAAAAAATATGTATATATAAATATATATGGAATGATTAGTCTGAGAGAGTAAATATATCCATGTAAAACTGTGCACATTTACGCTTAAAACGAGTTAAAAGTTTGGCACTAGATATACTAAATGAAGATTGATGTAAATTCGTACGACTAAAAGTGATCCTTAATGTAGTCCTATCATAGGAACGAGTCCTGGTACAGTTAGGTTTTTCTAAAATATTGGACAAATAAGATGGAGCAAGGTCATTAAAAGCTTTATTCACTAAAACAGATTCTTGAAATTTTAAACGATAGCTAAAAGGTAACCATTTGAGTTTACAAAATACAGTTTTAGATGGAACAGTAAAATCACAGTCTTAAATAAGCCTGGCGGCACGTTTCTGAAGACGTTCAAGGTGAACAGTGTCACAGGCGGTACCGTGTCCCCAACACATTACAACAAAAATCAAGATGCGGAAGAATAAAGCAGTTGTAAAAGGTTAAACGAGAATGAAAAGGCAGGAAAGGTTTAATCTTACAAAGTAAAAACAGTTTGGAAGAAATTTCATGCAAATACTGTCGACTTCATTCGTCCACACCATATGTTCAGTAATGTAAATACCAAGGAGTTTTTCACATTTAGAAGACTCTAAAACAGTTCCTTCATGGTGTACATTAATTTGATCATCGTCAAGATGACATCTTTTCTGAGTAGTGGTAACTAGCATAGATTTAGACTTTTGCATGTTTACAACTATTTGGTTATCGTCACACCAATTACAGACTTGAGTGAAACCATCTGACCATGCGTTAGATATCGCTTGTACTTTTTTGCCTTTGGTAGAAACCGTACAGTCGTATGCAAAGAGAACACTACACAGCCAAACTTTCACCATTGGTACCGTCCAGTTACCTGTTGGTACTCACTAGGTAACTCGTTGGTACTGC
Organism: Hanleya hanleyi; assembly: GCA_036873755.1. NCBI lineage: Eukaryota > Metazoa > Mollusca > Polyplacophora > Lepidopleurida > Hanleyidae > Hanleya > Hanleya hanleyi. The sequence goes on along the minus strand of JAVTVY010026029.1, from coordinate 80,847 downwards.
ATGCACGGAAATTTTAGGCTTAGAACCGTCAAGTCCTGACTGAACATTACCGTGCAGTTACCAATCAGTCACCACTTGGTAATATATGCCAGATTCTTTCCAGTTACCTACCAGTAGCTGATTGGTAACCAATTGGTACCCATAACGATCCCAACTTTGTAGTACCATGCAGTTCTGACTGGTCGGTTACTGGTTGGTAACCAATAGATTATACCATAAAAGAAATGTGTGGTAACTGACTGGTGACCGGTTGGTGCTGTTCAGTTACTGATTGCTGACCAACTTGACAACTGAACAGTACCAAGAGGGGACCTTTCCTGCCAGTACCTATACCAGTACCAAGGGGTACTGGCAGGTACGCAGAAATTGGTTGGTAGCCGTTCAGTAACTGAGCTGTAACCAATCAAGGTACTGAAGTGTTACTGCATTGTTACCAACAGGTACCAAGTGTGGAAAATTGGGATGGTAACATAGCGGTAACTCATTGGTAACTGCATGGTAGCCAATCAGTAGAAAATTCATAGGATCTAATGGGTGACCAATCAGTGCCCGGTTGGTATCGATCAGTTGAAGACTTTCCTACCAGTACCAGTCAGTTCTCCACCAACCAGTAGCCAACCAGTTACTGAGTGGTAGTGGTTGGTGAAAGTTTGCCTGCGATATCACAGTTGTCAACATACAAGGGTAAATCATTTATGTACAATGTGAACAACAGTGGGCCTAAAATGGACCGCTGTGGAACACCTTTTGATACTGGAAGTCTGCTAGATAATACACCACTGTAGGAAACTACTTGAGATCTATCACATAAGTACGACGATAAAAAGTGAATAAGTGAATCGCTAAAATGATAAATTTTAAGCTTTGTTGCTAAATATCATGACTGACAAGATCAAATGCTTTCTTAAGATCGACAAATATTGTACCAACCATAAAACTATTGACAATAGCATCTGTCCATGAGTTTAACATAGCGGTAAGATCAGTCTGACATGAATGACTCTTTCTAAAACCAGACTGAGCTGGATATAAAAGATCGAAATTAGTAAGAAATTCAGAAATATGTAAATGTATATGTTTCTCAATGATGTTAGAAAGCACACCGCAGTATACTAATGGGTCTGTAATAGCCTAATTGCCTAATGTCGCCTTTTTAGAAAAGAGGCACAACCTTAGCAATCTTCCAAATATCAGGAAAAGACCCAGAAACAATACATGTATTAAATATCTTAGTAAGACTTTGGCATATGCTGTTAGCAGCAAGCATAAGACATTTTGGATGTAAGCCATCTACACCTACAGATCCCGATGCGCTAGGACTATTTAACTGGTCAAAAACGAACTTTTCATCCATAGGTGTCAAATTGAATTCATTGTTATCTAAAAGTTTTGTTTCCATAAAGTTATTCAGCTTGTCAAAATTGTTTGTTCTGTTTCTGTCCGAGTCTGGGATTATCCTAGCAACATCCACGAAATGTTCATTGAAGGCAGAGGAGATAGAATCTGGAGTGTCCACATTTGTATCGCCTACTCAAAATTGGGCTGGAGTCACGGATGAGCTAAATATAGATTTCTCATTAAGAGCTCAGTTCATTTACGTCATACATGTACCAAGCAAGGCAGTTTTTTGTTTGTGACGTTGATATTCAACCTTACATGAATTTTATTTTTCGTTTAGTGAGACGATTGGAAGCTGTTGTGAACAGGAAGATGGGTTTATAGTAGGATTGGATGATTGTTATTTTTACTGGCCTTTGTCCATAGAATCCGTACAATGCAGGTAAGTAATAGATTACAGGTACATATTTCATATAATTATAATAAACATGGCATCTACCACTGAGGAGTGGAAGTTTACGAGTGACTGAGACTCACAGATCATTCCTCCACGCGCTTCAATATCGGTGCATTCAGTGACGTCATCAATAAAAAACTGTCGTATATAATTGTCATTTCACAAAGTTAAGGCCGTACAGGCCATACATATCCGATAGAAATATCAGATATATATATACACTAATGCCACTTAGAAAGTAGGTAAACAGTTATATCCAATTAGTTTTAGGATGACACTTTCAGCACTAGTATTTGCGCTTTAGCAAGAAAGTGTAATCGTAATAATAATTGGATATAAACATACATACCAGTCAGTCCAAGCGCCTGGTTTGAAATAAGACTTTCTAATGAATGTGTCTAATTCCCACGACAATAGTTTCGATGATGCTAGTATTGATTCAGAGTGACGGTATAGCCAATACTTCATAGATTATACTAAATTTCTCCCTGTTTTCAATTATAGCCCTGGCAGTTGCTACCAAGGTTACTGGTGGTCAAACACTCCAGGATATTGCGAGGCACAAAACCCCATTGATTCTGAGGTTGTACTCTTCTGTCCTTATTACCCCTGGTTCTTCATAGAAGATGTCACAACATATGGTAACTGTGGCTGCACAGCATGCTAACCGCTAGGTGGCGCCAGATAAGCAGCTATGTCCGGCGTCGTCATCTCCAGAGTGGCTATAAAGACTTGAGTTGCTTAATACACGAGCGAAAGAATACCCAGGATGTTGCCAAAAACAGAAATGACCGGAAAATCGAACTATTTAATACCCACATTATCACATGTATATTTGCGAAATAAAATTCGAAATGGGAATTGCAATATGTCACAGCTCTGGTGTGTTTTGCAATAGGCACTGGTTTCAATCTCTACCTCAGTAGACAAATTTAACTGACGCTGTATGGCACTGGTCTGAATAACTGAGGAAGTCACAGCTATTAGGTGGACTGGTGATCTTCGCGAGTATGTCCATTTCTGGATTAAGCATCTAGTCAAACTTGAATCCGAAGCCATCAGCTGGGTGCTACAGTAAAGAAGTATATTAATAATTCAGCCCATCCGTTCAACCGCCTTGTGGCGCCACATAGTGGAAAAGCTGAAACAACCAAAGTCCCAGAGGCGAGGTATGATGATGAGAAATTCTAGCAGAATAACAGAAGACAAACTGGGGGGGGGGGGGGGAAGCCTAAGCCTACAGTAACCAGGGGGACCCTGAATTCCAAAAATTCTCAATAGTCTTATCTGAATAAGCATCTAGGGACTCTGAGAAGAGGGGCTCTTAGTTTTGGGATAACATGAAGTTTACACCCCAAATAATTGATTTTCCCCGAGGCTGCTGTCAGGTCAGTCATTTGAATGGATCGTTTACTCTTATTCACTGACCCTACTGCCAAATCACGAAAAAGAAATCACAATGTTTGCGGCAAAAGGCCTTGAAGTTATCTGAGGGTTCACGTCCAATTAATCGAGACACTATCTCGATGCCTTCGAGATGGATCGAGAAATTTCTCGACTGAAACCTGGGAGGGGGGGGGGGGTGGAGCAGAACCGGGATCCCCGACGACGTCTCCCGGTTTGCTCCCGGTTCTCGTCCCGATTTTCGAGATGGATATGAAATTGATTGGTAATCTGAAATGGGGTCCCGGTTTGCACATGTCCGTGATTTACTTCCATTAAATTGGCCGTTTCTTAGCTTCTCAGGCGATAACAGTTGTCAGGGTACCATATTTTGGGGGCGCTCCTCGTATACGCATATCGCAGTCCAAAATAGAATCTCGACAACGATTTTTTAAAGATGCATTCCATGTTATTCAAAGTTTAATCGATATATCCATGATCTAAACTTTCCTGATTCCAATTGAAAGAAAACATTTCATTTATCTATATAAAATATGAACATAAAATTGAATGATCTCTGACATCGATAATTGAATAAATGACACATCAACCGGATGATAATGCTATGGAAGCATGCGATAATTATTGTTCCATAAAATTATTTAAAAACGAACATGGATCGTTTCAATCGAAAAATTGAAAATGAGATATTTGACCATTTTTTTGTATTTTTCCATTTCACTGAGAATTACTCTCTTGTGATATAGTCCAAGTATGGCGATTATATCAACAAATTTTATTTCTCATAAAAGTTTGCCTGGTCGAGGTTAGCGAAAATATTGACAATCGGAACTAGAGGTGATGATACTGCAGTCGGTCTGTGAAAACCGTCTATTGTTGCTAATTTCATGTGTCTAGCAAATTAACAATATAACGAAAGTAATTAACGCCCACTTCAGAGTTTAATCAGGGTTTAGATCAACGGTCATGTGCATTTTACTATCAACAACACCGCGTTTTGCCTGCATGAAAAGCTGTTGGGAATGCAAAAAGGGTACACTTCGAACGAATTCCAATGAATTACAGTCGCTCCTACCGGGGAAATCTTTGACGAAACGTGGTACAATGTTCAAGTCAAGATGCTATCAAATAGGATCGTTTCCCTTTTCATCAGTCTTTTCTCTCCATTCTGCTTTCAAAATATCAACGGAATATTGCCCGCTTTGTCCCTGAATACCAAATTATTCTTCCTTTTTTTTCTGAATGATCAATGCTGTCCACGAAATACAAGGGGACATAACCCATGCATGGCCAACCCGTAATTTTTTTCTCAAGGATTGATTCGCCAGCGAATGTAGTCCAAGGTAGTCCAAGGTTTGATCTCCACAAGTTGTTTTTCAAGTTACGTAAGGTTGGTGATGATATTAATTATAGGAATTGCTTAATTGCTTAATGTGCACTTTACATCACTTGATAACCTTTATAGTATAAGTAACATGTTCAGGTATCCATACGCGCTAAAACTCTTATTGCAGACTTCATTTATTTATGTGACAACCAGCTGCCGATCTTAACCGGTAATTTGAGGTGACGTACGTCTGTTTTCTTGATGTGGCATATTAAATTGAACTAGCGACCTACTTGCTAGGGGTTATATCTTCAGATGTAAAGTATAAACGAATTATGAGACGTTTTTGCTGAAGGAGAATTAAATCTCTAGATCGAACTTGATAACGAAAGTACGACAGGCGCAATTTACAACAACAACAACGATCACGTGCGTGATCATTTTGGTTTCGACTTCTTCGAACATCCCAAAGATATTTTGTTTGATAAAAGCTAACTGAAACTACGTTCCAAAGGAAATTTCAAATATATTTGATGGAACCCTATAGCCATACTTGGACTTCATCGGGCTCAGGCGGGGGGAGGGGGAGGGGGCAGAAACTATAAGTAAAGCTTTAGGCTGGTTGGTTAAATTTTTTTCCTGTTTAGCATCATTTTTTTTAATAAATCTGGGTAGGGAGGGAGGATTTTTAGTGGCCTGTGTGGATAAAATTATCAGTAAACCTTGCCTTAATAGTTGGGTTTCTGTTCTGAATAAAGTAGCTTGCATCCATCGTCCTTCTTTATAATAGACTTTAATGGAAAGCTGAATTGCCAAGTGTTAAACAAACCAGTCGTCTACTATAAAATATAGTTCTGGGCGCTTAGAAGCAAAAATGTAAAAAAAAAAAACGAACAAAACGCTGCTTACATGTACAATATGGCATTTAGTGAGGCAGCTCAATAAACAGTTGATCACACTGCTCTGCCACATGTACACATACTCGTGATATAACTGATAATTTTTTCCAGAATATTACAGAGCTGAGGGGTTCTAGAACCTCTGGTGCCTCATGTTATATTAGCATTCAGGACACTCTCCTGTTACTAACTGGATGAAATATAAACTGTTAAAGGCGACAGGGTTACTGGCAAATAAAGCTTAAAGCAGCATGAGGCAGTGTAAATGACGTTTAACTTTATCAGATGGCTTGGCCACCATTCCTGATTTTAGCGTCTTTCGTTTGTTTTCCCTCAAAATAGATTGAGAGTCATTGTCCTGAGAGTCTGAAGAAACTGAATCATCACTGTTTAAGTTGAGCCTTAGCTTTATGGGCAAGGTCTTTGTATTGTTTTAAGTTCGAGATATTCACGGAGGATTGTTTAACAGACACATCGTGAGCGATAACGGTTTTCAACGCCTCACTTGAGAATCTTCCTCAACCTTGCTTTCTCGGTTTCCTTCCTGAGGGGTTTCTCCCGTCTATCGGCATCCGCGATGCGTTGTTGGAGTACGATCGATTTAGCATCGTATTCACTATGCTTGTTGTCCCCCGCCGCAACGCGGCCGGGGACTTTAAAATGGTTCTTGTTTCTTTGTGTCCGTGGATGTCCGTGTACGTCCGTGCATGTCTGTACGAAGCGATAACTTCCTAACGCTTTGTTGGATTCTTCCGAAATTCGGAATACGCATTCCTAGCGACAAGACGCCAGTCCGTGTTGCATTTCAGCAACATCTGCCTGAAGGTGGCGCCACTGGTTCTTGCTTCTTTGTGTCCGTGAATGTCCATGTACGTCCGTGCATGTCTGTTCGAAGCGATAACTTCCTAACGCTTTGTTGGATTCTTCCGAAATTCGGAGTATGCATTCCTTGTGACAAGATGCCAGTCTGCATTGCATTTCAGCAACATCTGCCTGAAGGCGGCGCCACTGGTTCTTGCTTCTTTGTGTCCGTGGACGTCCGTGCATGTCTGTTGGAAGCGATAACTTCCCAACGCTTTGTTGGATTCTTCCGAAATTCGGAATACGCATTCCTTGCGACAAGACGCCAGTCCGTATTGCATTTCAGCAACATCTGCCTGAAGGTGGCGCCACTGGTTCTTGCTTCTTTGTGTGCGTGGACGTCCGTGCATTTCTGTTGGAAACGATAACTTCCCAATGCTTTGTTGGATTCTTTCGAAATTCGGAATACGCATTCCTTGCGACAAGACGCCAGTCCGTATTGCATTCCAGCAACATCTGCCTGAAGGTGGCGCCACTGGTTCTTGCTTCTTTGTGTCCGTGGATGTCCGTGTACGTCCGTGCATGTCTGTTCGAAGTGATAACTTCCCCACGCTTCGTTGGATTCTTCCGAAATTTGGCATGCGCATTCCTTGCGACAAGACGCCAGTCCGAATGGCATTTCAGCAACATCTGCCTAAAGGTGGTGCCATTAGATCAAAATGGATCTTGGTTCATTGTGTCCGGGGATGTCAGTTTGAATTCTTTACAAGCGATAACTTCCAAATGCTTCGTCGCATTCTCACAAAATTCAGCAGGTACGCATTCCTTGTGAGAAGACATTGGCTCAGCCGCTGCTATTGCATTCCAGCAACATCTGCCTGAAGGTGTCGCCACTGGATCTTGTTTCTTCATGTCCATTCCTGTTCATGGATGTCTTTGCAAGCGATGTTCTTTGCAAGCGATAACTGCCAAATGCTTTGTTGGATTCTCCAGAAATTCAGCATACGCATTCCTTGCGACAAGACGCCAGTCGCTGGTTTCAGCAACATCTGCCTTAAGGTGGCGCCACTGAGTTTCTCTTCTTCCTGTCCGTTCCAGTTAATATGGATCTTCAATTTTGCTATGAAATCAATCTATTCCACATCATATGATTTACCCTAAAGCTTTGCATGAACCATTTTTTATTTCAGAAGTATAATATGAAATAACTGGAGGGGAATTCCCGCAGTACTGAACTCGTGTCATCTTAAACGAAGGACAACATTTCCTTCAATTTTGCTATCGAATAATTGCATTTCACATCATATGATTTACCCTAAAACTTCTGCGCGAACCATTTGTATCCACACATGTAACTTGCTATATCAATTACAACTGAGTTCCTAAAGTTTGGGTGCACACTGTGCATATGATCAATTTCCTGAATTGAACTGAATTCATCCTTGCTGGTTTTCAGACTGACATATGATGGCATGCAGTTGTCAGTGCGTTTATTCATGTACAGAGAGCTTTCTATGACTTTCATGTCGGAACACCACCACTACTACCCTCAAGAAAAGCATGTCCCCACCCCCAGGGTGCTGAGCCGCACTCTCTATCTCCCAAACTAGCCCTCGCCCGACCTTCATATATTTTGTTTGAATATATATATATCTCCAATACATCTCGGCAGAAAGTTGAAATTTGTGTGTAGTCTGCAATATTGGTGTAATTCTGTCACCCGTCAATGGATTGCAACCCCAAAAGGCTTCAATTGATCAGGCACAGACCCATGTTTTACCCCTCGGCCAATTTTGGCCATGGGGTGTTGTCATCGTCTTGTACGTCCGTCTGTCCGTTCGTGAGCGAGATAGCCGGTACACCGTTCCGCTGATGAATTCCAAATTTGGTACGCTTATTTACCTAGTCAAGGACCAGAAGCCCATTGAATTGGGACCTGATTGGGTGGAAACCTTGACGGCCATCTTTAATTTTATGCAAAATGGATAATGATCCATATCTCGGAAACCATTCAGCTGTTAAATACGAAACTTGATATACATCATCGATACATCAAGCAACTTTCAACGAATTACCAAGCAGGCTTTTCTGATTAGCTGGAAACGCTGGAGGCCATCTTTAATTGATGCGAAATCGATAATGATACATATCTCGGTTACCATTCAATTGTTTTATATGAAAGTTGGTATACATCATCGATATATCCAGATACTTTGAATCGGGACCTGATTGACCGAAAACCTTGCTGGCCATCTTTAATTTATGCAAAATCATTGATGATCTCTATCTCTGATTCCGTTGAAGTGCTCAATGTAAAATTTGGTATACATCATTGATGCATCAAGAGACTTACGATGAATGACATATCTAGTTTCTCTGATAGGGCGGATATCTTGGTGGCCATTTTAATTTATTCAAAATCTTTCAAGGAGCAGAAAACATATGAATAATGTATACACTGAATGAAAGATCTATCTCCCCCATATCCAAAAATGTAAGCAAATATTTTATGCGATTTTTTCCACTCGATTAAATCGGCGTTCAACCTGCGCATCATTGTCTCTCAAGCGTGCCGACATTTTGGCTTGGGTCGTCTAAGCGTGTGACGTCACCCGGGCCTCGCCGCTCTCTAGCGGGGAAGGCGAAAATATAATGACATTGCAAGGAGATATATTACAAACCAAGCCTTTCTTACATTGGACTGATTACAATTTGTCAGGAATTGGAACCGAACGTTGTGATATGACTGAAATAGTGTTGAAAGACTAATAAACTCACTCCAATTAATTACATCCTCCTCACTGTACTGCGTTTAGAGTAAAATCCTGCCGACCGACGTTATGCACCCACTGTTTCAGTACGTCTGGTTTCAGCATTGGGAACCGATGAAATGTCACGGTCTTTGGAAGGTTTGGATTCCCAGTTTTGTTAGAACAGCCAAAGGCCTCACACACACTGCGGCATGATGCCCTTGTATTTGCTGAATAATGGCACACTACCACTATCAAATTATAACAGTAGGCTACACAAAATATAAACCTGCAATTCCGAAAGATTCTCATACTTTAACGTACAGGGCAGAAATAAGTGAGCCCGGCTGACGTCACGCAGCGATGCACACAATATGTTTTCGGCGTTTCTGATTGGTTAAAATAGACACATGCCTTTGTAATGGCGGCACTTATGAATCTGTCCACAGGCTCCAGTTTTTGATGTTTCGATATGAATAGATCGGCAAAAATGGCAAAAAATATTTGCTTACATTTTTGGATACGGAGGAGATAGATCTTTCGTTCAGTGTATACATTAGTCACATGTTTTCTTCTCCTTTAATGATGTTATCTCTGACCATTTAAGTGTTCTATACGAAACTTGGTTTACAGCATCGATGTATGAAGAGACCTGCATTAATGAATAACCACATTAGTTCTTCTGAGTGGCGGGAAGGATGGGCAGCCATCTTTAATTTATGCAAAATCATTAATGATTTCTATCTCTGACACTGTTCAAATGCTCAATATAAAATTTGGTATACATTTTCGATGCATCAAGAGATTTGTGGAATGAATACCGGTTTCTTTGATTATATGGAAACCTTAGGGGTCATTTCTCATTGCAAAATGTTTGATAATCTGTACATTTGTCACTTGATTGCTTGGTGTTCCTGACATCTTAGTTCAAATTGAATACATTATGAATGGCGGGTGCCCAGAGCCGAGGGGTTTTCAAATGCGCAGCTTCGTATTGTATAGGTAAGTGGGTCCATTGTCTGTAGATCTTGCCTGGAATTGGTTTTCATGCCAATCCGCCTCTGGGTCGCGCCACCTGGGGGACAAGTTAAAATTGCATCTCCAGACAATAACTTTTGAAAACCTTCAGGATTCTTTCAAATTTGGTGTGTGTGTACCTTGCGTAAAGATCTGGCTTGAGAATGTTTTTCTTGTTAATTCGTGTACAGGGGGCACCACCTGAAAGCTAAGTAAAGTGTTTCCAGACAATAACTTTTGAAAACCTTGACGGATTCATTTCAAATTTGGTGTGTGGGTACCTTGCCTCAAGATCTGGCTTGAGAATATTTTTCATGTTGATTCGTGTACAGGGGGCATCACCTGAAAGCTAAGTAAAGAGTTTCCAGACAATAACTTTTGAAAACCTTGACGGATTCATTTCAAATTTTCTGTGTAGGTACCTCACCTCGATTTCTCGTTTGGCATTGTTTTCCATGCTGATCCACATATAGGTGGTGCCACCTGGGGGCCAATATTAAATTATATTTTCAGATAGTAACTTTTTAAACCTTGACTGTATTTTTTCTAAGTTTGGTATACGAATACATGTACCTTACATGAAGGTTTCGCTTGGGATTGTTTTTCTTGTCGATCAGACATGCATATACATTGTACCTTGCTTGGGATCCACTTCTGCTTAGGTGATGCCACCTGATGACAAAATCTGGAATTTGTTTTTGGCCAATAACTTGAGAACTGCATGCATTCTTCTTTAAATCTAGCATGCATGTACCATGCCAGGAGATGTTGCATGGGATTGCCTTTCACTCATTTGCACTTACAGGTGGTGCCACCTGGTGGCAAAATCCCAAATTTATCTTCGGGTAATAACATGACATAAGATGTCACTTGAAATTGCGCTTTGCTCACTTGCGCCAACAGGTAGCACCACGTCCTCATGTCAAAATCTAAATTTGATTTCATTCATCGGATTCTTCTCCAATTTGGTATGCAGATGCCATGCCAGAATATGTCCCCTGGGTTGTAGTTCGCCTGCTTCTGCATAGGCCTACTGGTGTCGACACCTGGTGGACAAATCTGAAAATTGTTCTGGCAATAAGTGACAACGGATTCTTCTCAATTTGGTATTTATATGCCCAAAGATGTCGCTTGGGATTGTGTTTCGCACACGTCTTGTGCCTAATAAATCTAAATTTGGTTTCCGGGCAATAACTTGAAGACCCCTCTTCAGATTCTTCCCAAAGTTCGTATGCTGATACATGTACCTAGGCTGTAGAACTCTCTGTTAAATCAGGATATTTATAATTTACAGACAGTGTCAGCAGACTCTTCCAGCTGTCTCCCCTTCAGTGATTGGTCATTCGACCCCGCCATTTTAAACTAATACGAGCATTTTCATTGGATCACTATTTATAGGAGCCACCCCAATCTTCATACACAACAACGTGACTGTCTCAGTTGGCTGATGACATAGTGCGGCCTCGTTTTTGATTTCAAAATCTGCCGTCTAACTGGGAAAATGTTGCTGCATCAGTCGATCATTGGCCCTCCGTAGAAGGGTGCAATACTATAGGCTTATACATGTACCATGCCATGAGATGATTCTTGGGATTGCATTTCGCCGACTGCACCTACAGGTGGCAACACCTGGTGCCAAATTTAAAATTTGGTTTCCGGGCAATAGGTTGAGGATGCCTTCAGCTTCTTGTCAAATTTGGTTTGCAGATAATGCCTTGAGATGTCACTTGGGGTTGCTTCTTGGTTACATAATTTCCATGCTTCACTGCATGGAAACTATATTATAGAAGCAAACTTCCAGTCAACCGTTCTGAGTTGATCTTAAAACTTGGGAAGGCAGAAAGACCCTTCCACATCCAACGCCTATGAAGCAGCAGTTGCCTCCCTCATGTATATCCCCTGAGACCAACAATGCTAAAAAATATTGCTGCCATTTCGGCGGGGGACCTAGCATCCTCTGGCTGCTTGTTTAATGTAAACATAGATGCTTGCCGGGAATCTTCTATAATTCAAAGAAAACAAATAAACTAGCGATTGTGTCCATTTGTTTATACTTGCTTGTTTTTTCGATTGAGATCATGCCATAGGCAAAGTCGTTCAATTATTGATTATTGATGACCTGATGCCTATATTGCCAATAAAACTAGCATAATCTCCCGGTAAAATATGAAATAACCCTATCCCACCCCAGTATAGTGTGTGGATAGGGCGGATTATTACAGGCAGCTTTTCCAGAACACTGATATGGCTGCACGGAAGAATCATTTTTCCTTATCAGTGTGTGGAAATTAGTTAGTATTTAACCCTCATTCAACGACCCAGTCATACCATTAAAGATAGCGTGAGGTACAAGTTTGATCCGAAAGCAAAAGTGATCACTTTGTAATTAGAGCATGGGGTGATGTTCCAACGAAATGGATTATGTTCCAACGAAATGGATCACAGTTCTAGCGCCAATATTTTACAGATTTCTTTTCAATAACATAAAATACAGATATAACTAGTTTTCCATGCGAAGCCCCTGTCAGTCAACGCCATGCAAGTTTTAATCAGAATAACAATTCTTTTCTTTCGGATTGAATTTAACCAGATTCTTCAGGCATTCTTGTCATAACCTTCAATAACATCGTTCACACGTTGATACAGCCAAAAGGGCGGAAGTAATATAGAAAGATGGACGAAGCTGAGTTATGATGACATTAATTTTTTCATATACGATGGAGCTTTCAAAACCCTCATTCTTCAGACATTTTCGTGATAACCTTCAATTACAGCAGACGGAAGTAATATAGAAATATGTATGGAGATTAGTCATAATGGCAACAATTCTTTCATATACAGTTGAACCTCGTTTCAAAAGACCTGAAATATATAGGCAACTGTACAAGGAATATTGCAATGGGAAGGGGATATATCACGAAAGTACAGGAGATATTGTAACGGTAATATATTTGAAAGTGAATTCGATGACTGTCAGCCTAGTGTTATAGCGATATAACTAATTCACCCGGATTAGCAACCTCTCCCTCCCAATTTCATGCTGGTCATCCAAACCATGCATAGTACACGTAATGGGAAATCCTCACATTTGGAAGTCTAGCAAGGGATAAGAAATATATTTAGGGGGACTTTCTCCTGGGCTGGGCAGGTCCCAAACCGCCCAGGACAGAAAGGCGTAGAACTTAGCGAACGGATTTGCGTTTAAAATATATGCGAATACAGAGTTTAAACTGATGTATTTGACGCCCACGAGTTTCTTGTCGCTGAACGTCCCTAGAATCCATCAGAGAAGAAATAAATCGGTTTTATGGAGATAAGAATCTACACTGTTTACCCAAAGTGAGCGCCTTCATTCGTGTCGTTACTGTGAGCAAACTAGTCTTAGGCATGTACACAGGTTAAGAGCTTCCGTGGGTCACCTGTGAGTAAATATTATTTTACTCGCCTATTAATACCGAGATTAGGACTCTTTTCAACTGTTAATGGGTATAGATTTGGTCAACTGAAACGTGTGGAGGAAAAGTGGTTAATGTTGACAGACTGACTGAGAGTTTGAACGACTTTTTTTATTGAAATGGAATGGAAATCCGCTCGCTAGTGCCGAGTATTGACTCTTGGCACCGAGATTCTAGGAACGAATTCCAGCCTGTTAGGCCAATAATGGCAGCAGAATTGCGATCTCTGCTCGAGTGAAAGAGTTCCGACTCCATTTTAAAGAGTGGGATATCGAAATAATCAATCAGAATTCAAGTCGTCCTGAACTGCTAAGCTGTATTAGCTTATCTCAGAATTCCAATACGTGTAACCACAGACTCGATCAGTGGATTTAATGATTCGGCTTTCTCTGTAAACTCTTGTTCAAAAAGACAAAGGGTTCCGGCGTGGATACCGGTAACCGTTTTCCTATGACAAAAGCTAAATAGAGAACAAAATCTTACATCATATGCATACGGTTTGCAGCTGTGGGTAACAAAACTTAATATCTAACTCTAACTGATAATGCCGTGGTGATAGTATGGATGGTTTCATCATGTTCCTAGTAAGCTATTCACTTTCTGTGACCATGCTAGAATTGACAGCGATTAATATATAGAGCATTGTATCGGAGGAAATGAAACTAAATGTCATATAAATCGCTAGTTTATTGCGCGTGTACCAAAACTCGACAAAATTAAGAATACTTCAAAGTTGTTTCTATGGGGTATTTTCAGTCGATTTGTTTTAATGTTGCATCAATTGAACGCAACAAAGAAAGGGTGCCGAGGTACTAACAAGATGTCATATGATCCCACAGGCAAATATACAGACTGCATGTTTCTAACAACGTCAACAGAACCAAAACTGATCACTGTAATGATTGGTATCCCAGCTTTTATTTTAACTGCCCATGTGGAAATCTTGAATGGCATGACCACACGGCCCCACACGGCCCCTAGCACCGGCCGGAGCAGTATTAGATACAAACATTTAAAAGCGACGATGTAATAGCTCTATCCAGTTATATGATGGAAATGATGAACTGTGTGACCGTTAGATAGAGGAACAGGCCTCAAGACAACCTAAATAATATCTATACATTTGTAGCATGGTATGATTTGTGAATTTAAAGACATTCACATTTGTTTTAGGGTGGCACTAATCTTATTACAACAACATCTCACAATAAATGACCCTTATGCAAAAACGTCAAAAGGGCGCCAAAAGGTTGTCAAGAACTTATGGAAGATTTAATTCCATCACATGGTCTGCAAGTATATTGGTACACTGTTGAAAGTGGTGATCAGAATATCATCAAATGTTAGCAGATAGTATGCTATATTATATTATATTATATTATATGAAGCGAAGAAATATCTTTTCCCACAATGTAACTTCTAGTCATTTGTGCAACAAGAAACTAAATTTGATTGATTGAATGTAACGTACACCCGTTGTCCTCTTAGCTGCAGACGTTAACACACGCCTGCAAAATCCATAAAGAACTATAAATAGAAGCCAAAACGTGCCTTTCCCTAAACTACGGTGGCCATATTCATTTATCAGAGAAATATTGATGACGAATACAAATTGCAATTATTGCAGTTATTCGCTCATTCAATAAAATGTGTCGACGAGATGATATATGAGAAAGAACATCGAAACCCTCCGGTAACAAGCAATTTCCGCCAGCCAATGCAGCGTCAATTCTCCCAGCAGTTTCCTACGACGATATATCAAACGGTGAAATCATAAAATCAATATTAGTGGCATCGCATTACGACGAAAGTAATATTCAGGAAATAAAGTTACACAATTGCAATTTTACAAGTGAAAGCAGGCATCAACTGCACATTGTTATCCGGTAATTAATTCGCCAGAATAGAGTTAATCACCAAATAATGACAGCAGAATCATTGAAAAAGATGGTTACTGTTGCTGTTGACAGACACGAAGTTATATGAATAAGTTAATTGATCTTTTCTTTAATAATATATCCTTGATCTATTTCTATTCGTCTGTATAAAGTCTCTTCTCAATACTGCTATCCACAACAGAGCATAGTATGCATAAAACAAAACTCGTACATTATGCAGTGATCATGGATTTTGTATTATATTTTGTGATAGACCTTGACCTAAAGGCATATCGTCGTAAGTTTCAGCTCCCTAGCTCAAGGGATAAGAAAAACATTTAAGTTAACTACAAGTGATGACGGTTCTATGAAAGAAGATCTCACGTTCACGTATTTGGAAACAAATGAATGAACAACGACTGTGCAGTTACTTTCGTATATGAAGAATTTACCACTGACAGCTAGAACAATTGCAGTACAAGTGTTCAAAGACATATTTCATACATTCATTCGAGTTTCATTGACTTATCCTCTTCCAAAACACACATTTCTAGCTGTAACGAAGGACGAGGCCTAATAAATATGACGGCATCGACACACAAACCCCAGCCAACATCCATGTCAGTTTAATCTCAAAACGAATATCTTGGGAGGCGGGGGAAATAAGATAAGATTTTGCATGTATGGGCATATAGCAATAACTACGTCGTAGATTGCGATGATTCATCAAGATACTGTGAAAGATATTACCAGTAAACACTTACATTATGATCTATTGTACTAATATTAACATTTACATCTCTGGTACTGACAAGACACAAAGATTTACATCTCTGTGAATATACAAGTCATAATAACAATACTAGCCCAGTAGACTGTTTATAAATCTGGCTTGAACATATAAATACGACCTATATCTTTCCAAAGATATGCAAACAAGTATATGGGGTATGGAGAAACGGACCCTTTCAGTCTGAAAGTTCGAGCATAAGAATTACAGGTGCTTCTGGTTAATTTAGACATTTTATTTGTTGCGACGTCCGAATTATGTCTTTAATAGTTGTATTAACACCCAACGAAGAACCATATACATACATTAGCGTCGCTCAATACATACACCTGACAATAACATCGTTCAATACATACACCTGACATTAGCATCGCTCAATACATACACCTGACATTAGCATCACTCATACATATGTTCTCACACAATCCGCCTTTTCCTGAAGATAACCGTCGCGTAACCTTGGGAAGAAACCAATTGCAGAAAACTGGGTCGAGGATTTTGGTGATTTCTTGATAAAAAGAGTTATCGCCACAAATAACTGTTACTTTGTGATCACAGATTTACATTTTTGTGAATATAAAAGTCATAAC
This sequence comes from Hanleya hanleyi, assembly GCA_036873755.1. Lineage (NCBI taxonomy): Eukaryota > Metazoa > Mollusca > Polyplacophora > Lepidopleurida > Hanleyidae > Hanleya > Hanleya hanleyi. Next base: position 64,142 of record JAVTVY010026029.1, on the reverse strand, counting down.
AACATGATAAGCCCAGTAGGTTGTTTATAATTCAGGACTGAATATATAAATACAATATAAATACAATAAGTCTCTTTCTATGAAGCAGATGGAGATGGTATTGTATACCTGGTAATATGGATAACCAGATGTGTTTATTATCTTTGTCAGAAAACAGGAAGTATGAGCACCAGTATATCTGAAGGGTATGAGGATATAGGTTCGTAAAAGCAGTATGGCTTCTGTATTTCGAAAGGGGTGATCTGGCGTCGGGATATTTTTATGTTTCAATGACCGAATTATTTCTTTATTTTTCGTTTTCCCACCTTACATTCGAGCCATTATAACGTGCTCGTCACTTGGACTTCGTATACTGTCAACAATACGTAACCCGAAATAAGCATCGCTGAAACATATATTCTTAACTCTAATAACTCTAACTCTTATTAAGCATAGGCGTAGGAGGTGGGGATGGCGGGGACACGCTCTAAACCTGGAGGGCGGAAAGATCTTTCCGCACCCAGGTTTTGAGATCGTGTCCAATGAGTATTAGAAAGAAGCCTCTGAAAATGCTCCAGATCATGAGATATGGACTCTAAAATTCAAAATGTTTCGGGGGGGAAGGGTTGCTCCCAATACCCTAGCGTGACTCGCCTTTGGCGCGTACTGCAATGATGGAATTTGGTAACATTCCGCCACCACAGGTCAAATCATCTTCCTACGTCACTGTTAAGCCTAATCAAGCGTGGATGTATTCCTTCTCCCCGTTGATAACCTTCACGTATACATAATTATTTATCGGAATTCTTGGAAAAGAATCAAGATTCCATTTTGGACTATGTCGTGGATACTTGTGATTCATATTCATCCTGCAAGTGATATAAGTTATTGCCGCAACGCACTGTTAAATCTTAACATGCTTGCCAGAATTTACTTTCTTGTGAGACAAGAATCGGTTAAAACCGCTCATCTAGCCAGCCAGTGTAACATTGAGAAAAATACTGGGATGTGATCAACCGTGCATGTGTACCCCACTCCCCGGCGCCATTAAAGTAACATAAATGTCTCTTCCGATGTCGACATCCGCCAAAAGGAACTTTTTTTTCTGCCCAGAGAGGTCATGTGTGGTGGCTACGAATGTCCGGTGGCTAAAGATTACTGTCTCCTATCTGCTCACCCAGCTTAGGATATTTTCTCCACTTTGAATTAAAGACGGAGAATTATCTCTAAAGAAAAAGATACGAGAAGGGCCAATTTAATCTCTAGGACATTGTTAACCATCGCATGGTCCTATTTCCTATTACAGCCTGAGACGTCCTGATTTGTTACCATACCTGTTGAATGTAAGTGCACAGGTAAAGTCTTACAAATAGATATGTAGTACCATTGTCCGGATTCTAAAAAGTAATGAAACGTTGGAAAGTATCGTACTGTGACAGCATATAGGAATACTTGAGCGCTGCAACTTAACCCTACCGGGGGGGGGGGGCATTATGGCCCCCCTACCAAACTTTCGCCCCTATCTCTGGAACGACAACACATTTGAGAACTGACCCTCTGCGACTTTTCCGTTTATCATATTGGGGTCATTTTGAGCCAAATTTGCATAGCCCTTCCGGGTAGAGGACCATGGACAAATTCAAGACGGTGACCATGTTGGGTCTCAGAAAAGTGATGTTTTCGTAATTTTTCTTCTTTTCTTCCAGGAAAATTGGGCAAAATTTATTTTATGTCACATCAGACTATTATTTACTAATTTATCATGCAGTTTTTGCAAAGAAAACACATAAATAAAAAAAATCGAAAAATCGACCAAAAATTGCCTGTTATGAAGATGACGTCACTGTGACGGCCATCTTTGACTTTTTTACATTCTCTTGTAGAGCTTGGCTCAAGGGTAATATGTGGTAACTTTCAGCTCCCTAGCTCAAGCGACAAGAAAAATATTTCGAAGGGAGGGGGGGGGGAGGTCGAAATGGCTCCCCAGGCCAGGACAGGTCCCAAAAAGGCCAGATAGGCTTAAAGGAACAGTAAACTCTGCGTAAGCTCGTGCTCGGCATGACAAAATTATGCCATCAGATTCCAAAAACTGTGGCGTTTCACAGGTCATACGGTTTTTATGTAGATGGCGCTGCGACAAAAATCCCGTTGTCATACGGGCTCTATCCCATAAGGTAAAGCATTAAACAACAACAACAACGGCAGCATTAGCTGTGTTTCTTCTACCGCTCTCGGGTGATGTGGCCTGATATTCCTTCCTCAGAAAGAGAGCTCGTGAAATCATATGCACAATGCCACATGTCAACCTGTATATCAATTCGTCATTCATATATCACGATCCTCATAATCGTCTCGGAGCATAAAGAAAGATCCACAGATCTGTCAAATTCCATCGACACAATAATTTACAATTGGTCTACATGTTATTAGCTACACTGCCTGGAGCACAACTACGTCACAGGAATAATAGCAGGTGATATTTCAAGGATTTTCATTGGCTAACGGCTCTCAGGCTTGTTATAATGGCGACCTTCACGGATTCTTGATCTGGGCAATAGCTCTGATGTTCAAAACGTTCTCATTCATTCGAAATTACTAGAAAAGCTGATTTGTTTTGTTTTTCGAATACTAATGATTTAGTTCTTTCGATATTAGTATGCATCGACTTAGGGTTTCTATTCCTTTCACATGTCCTTCTCCGAACATCAAATCAAGATAGCTTTCATTAATAATAGATTTCACATAGATCTATGAAATAATCGTTGTATTAAGTTTAGGTGAGTAAATGAACATCACCATGTTCAACATCACCATGTTCATTTTTATTAATCTTGGGAAAAATCGCTTGATTTGGCTTAATGTCACACTCAAGTTTGTTTAACTCATATGGTGACAGTCAGTTTGGTTGGTGGAGGAAGCCGGAATACCCGGAGAGAACCATCGCCCGTCGGCAAATAAATGACAAACTTCCACACATGGATCGAAAATCACTTGACTAGGAAATGGAAGTGTGTTTTAATCATACATTTTCTCGTACTCACGAAAGTATTTCTATTGTAGCATCAAGCATATATTTCAAATCGACAAGGATACTCATTTAGTTGGATTCATCGTTTTGCTCTTTCAATGAGACAGTATTAGAGAATCGGTTCGTGGACAACGGCTGCCTATCGAATGTCAGATAAAACGCCTATATCAAAGTTCATTATGATGTTACCCCACTCCTGCCTTTGTTACAAACATACATTCAACTCTGACTGTGAAACTGTGAAGAGTTCTTAGTTTTATAAAACACAGTGCTTTTGTTTTGTATAAGCATCTAAGCACCTGTGGCGACAGGCGGCATCATGGAAAGCCGTTAACCTATTCTATATGCGTCTATGTATTAGCTTGGAATTCGGATGTAGTCATAGGAAGTTTTTTCGTTGATCTAGAAATACTTGAGTGGCGGTGGATGCCTACTGAATGTCAGATCTTACACAAGAGTGAATTATGGTAAAACGATATGAACACACATTACCTCAACCTCACGTACTCATAGAAATGGTAGATATTCCGTTATAAGTCGATAAGTGTTCAGTCAAGAAACACAAAATGAGCTTTCCAGATTGACTGACATTGCTCGGTTACCTGGTTGCTCGAAATGTATTGTTTGTCAGTATACGGCAATCATTTAGGACAGGCTCATTATATGAGGGTTAAATACTATCTCGTTGACGCGAACGTAAGCTATAAGTTTACCCTGATTCCAATCAAATAATATGGACGTAAAACGATTAGAGTTTCAAATAATGACGGAGAGCGTAAACAAGCAGCAAAATAATCACCCGCGATGCCAGCTATTTTTCTCGATTTGTTTAGAAAAATTATTTGATAAGATGAATCTTGTGGGGTTTTTTCAGGCTGCTGCCATTCTATGCCATGCAAGCGGAAGTGCAAATTAGAATAACAATTTTCTCCTATCGGTTTCAATTTGACCAATTTCTGTGGCATTCTTGCGATAACATCCAATTACAGTGGATACCATCACCACCGCGTTAATACAACCGAATAGACGTGTCTGCAGCTCTTTATGGGGAATGGATGGCTTGCACACGTCATAAAATGATATAGAAGATGACTAGAGTTAAGTTACGTAGATTGTTGGCAACAACTGGTGCTGATAATCGAGAATTAACAAGTTATTAACCATTACATTATCATTGGAAATTTTGAGACGAAAATATTGAGATCAACATTTAACAAGATGTGGGATATATAGAGTATAGGCAACAACAAGTGTATTTAAATGGATACACTGGCAAAATCGAACTTTTCTTTCCGCACATGGGCTATATTAAATTTATTGAGCTGCCGTTTGGTTTGAAAAAAAATAATAATGTAAATAACCGCAACGGAACGCTAAAGTTTACAAAAATGCACCATAGATATCAAAACGATCTAACTACAACTCTTAATCAAACTCATTCTATGCCGTAATTAGATTATGGAGATCACGCCCGTAGCACAGTTATTCACTGATGAATATATCGATCAAATTATCGTCGGAAATCGAACTAAATAATACCACAAAAAGCTTATGGGAACAGTTAGCGTTCTTGAGGGGAAATTAACGCTTGTGTGTATGACCGACTCTGTCTAATGTGCTAAAAGCTATCCAAAATGGGATCTTCTCTAAACTTGACAAACGCTATCTAAACCTGGGCTCTTCTCCAAACTTGACAAACTCTACCCAAACGGAGGATCTTCTCCAAACTTGAGAAACGCCACACAAAAGGGGATCTTTTCCAAACTTGACAAACTTTACCCAAACTTGACAAACTCTATGCAAACGAGGGATCTTCTCCAAACTTGACAACCTCTACCCAAACCGGGGATCTTCTCCAAACTTCACAAATACTACCCAAACGGGGGATCTTCTCCAAACCTGACAAACTCTACCCAAACGCGGGATCTTCTCCAAACTTGACAATTACTGCCCAAACGGCGGATCTTCTTCAAACTTGACAAACTCTACCCAAACGGGGGATCTCCGGAACGACAAAACTTGAGAGCGGACACCCTGTGGCTTTGTAGTTTATCATATTGGGGTCATTTTGAGCCTATTTGCTTCCCCCCGCCCCCCCGTGCAGAGGATCATGGGAAAATTCAAAATGGCGACCATGTTGGGTACCAGGAAGTGATGTTTTTGTAATTTTTCTACAAAATTCCTACTTTTCTGAGAGGAGAAGTGGACAAAAACTATTTTATTTCACATCAGATTATTATTTAATAATTGTTCATGCCAGATTTTGCGAAGAAAACACATAAGTACAAAACTCGAAAAATCTAAAGTGCCTTTTGGAAAATGACGTCACCATGGCGGCCATCTTGTTTTTTACATTTTCTACTAGAGCTTGACCCAAGTTTATAGTGTGGTAAGTTTCAGCCCCCTAGCTTAAGGGATAAGGAAAATATTTAGGAGGGGGGGGGGGGCATTCACCAGGCCTCAACAGGTCCCAAATCGCCCAGGGCAGATAAGCTCAGAACTTAGCGAACGGCTTTGCGTTTAAAATATATGCGAATAAAGATTTTAAACTGATGTATTTGACGCCCACGTGTTTCTTGTCGCTGTACATCCCTAGACTCCATCGGAGAAGAAATAAATGGGTTTTCTGGAGATAAGAATCTATACTGTTAACTCAGAGTGAGCGCCTTCGTTCGTGTCGTTACTGTGAGCAAAATAGTCTTATGTGTGTACACAGGTTAAGAGCTTCCGTGGGTCACCTGTGAGTAAATATTATTTTACTGCCCTATTAATATCGAGATTAGCACTCTTTTCAACTGTTAATGGGTATAGATTTGGTAAACTGAAACGTGTGGAGGAAAAGTGGTTCATGTTGACAGACTGACTGAAGTTTTCAATGACCTTTTTTATTGAATTGGAATGGAAATCCGCTCGCTAGTGCCGAGTATTGACTTTTGGCACCGAGATTCTAGGAACGAATTCCAGCTGGTTAGGCCAATAATGGCAGCAGAATTGCGATCTCTGCTCGAGTGAAAGAGATTAGACTCCATTTAAGAGAGTGGGATATCGAAATAATCAATCAGAATTCAAGTCGTCCTGAATTGCTAAGCTGTATTAGCTTATCTCCGAATTCCACCACGTGTGACCCCAGACTGGATCAGTGGATTTAATGATCCCGCTTTCTCTGTAAACTCTTGTTCAAAAAGACAAAGGGTTCCCGCGTGGATATCGGTAACCGTTTTTTATGACAAAGGCTAAATAGAGAACAAAATCTTACATCATATGCATACGGTTTGCAGCTGTGGGTAACAAAACTTAATATCTAACTCTAATTGATAATGCTGTCGTGATAGTATGGATGGTTTCATCATGTTGATAGTAAGCTATTCACTTTCTGTGACCATGATAGAATCGACAGCGATTAATATATAGAGCTTTGTATCGGAGGAAATGAAACGAAATGTCATATAAATCCCTAGTTTATTGCGCGTGTATCAAAACTTGACAAAATTAAGAATACTTCAAAGTTATTTGTATGGGGTATTTTCAGTCGATTTGTTTTAATGTTGCATCAATTGAACGCAACAAAGAAAGGGTGCGGAGGTACTAACAAGATGTCATATGATCCCACAGGCAAATATACAGACTGCATATTTCTTAAAACATCAAGAGAACCAAAACTGATCACTGTAATGATTGGTATCCCAGCTTTTATTTTAACTGTCCACGTGGAAATCTTGAATGGCATGACCACACGGCCCCACACGGCCCCTAGCACCGGCCGGAGCAGTATTAGATACAAACATTTAAAAGCGACCATGTAATAGCCCTATCCAGTCATATGATGGAAATGATAAACTGTGTGACCGTTAGATAGAAGAACAGGCATCAAGACAGCCTAAATACTATCTGTACATTTGTAGCATGGTATGATTTGTGAATTTAAAGACATTCACATTTGTTTTAGGGTGACACCAGTCTCGTTACTACAACAACATCTAACAATAAATGACCCTTAAGCAAAAACGTGAAAAGAACGCTAAAAGTGTGTAAAGAACTTGCTGAAAGTTGGTCTGCAAATACATTGGTAACTTGCTGGAAACGGGGATCAGAATATCATCCAGTTTTAACAAATACATGTAGTATGCTATACTATATATGAAGGGAAGAAATATCTTCTAAGCATTTGTGCAACAAGAACCTAAATTTGATTGATTGAATGTAACGTACACCCGTTGTCCTCTTAGCTAAAGACGTTAACACACGCCTGCAAAATCCATAGAGAACTATAAATAGAAGCCAAACCGTGCCTTTTCCTAAACTACGGTGGCCATATTCATTTATCAGAGAAATATCGATGACGAATACAAATTGCAATTATTGCAGTTATTCGCTCATTTAATAAAATGTCTCGACGTGATGATATATGAGAAAGAGCATCGAAACCTTTCCGGTAACAAGCAATTTCCGTCAGCCAATGCAGCGTCAATTCTCCCAACAGTTTCCAACGTCGATCTATCAAACGGTGAAATCATAAAATCAATATTAGTGGCATCGCATTACGATGAAAGTAATATTCAGGAAATAAAGTTACACAATTGCAATTTTACAAGTGAAAGCAGGCATCAACTGCACATTGGTATCCGGTAATTAATTCGCCAGAATAGAGTTAATCACCAAATAATGACAGCGGAATCATTGCGAAAGATGGTTACTGCTGCTGTTGACAGACACGCAGTTATATGAATAAGTTAATTGATCTTTTCCTTAATAATATGTGCTTGGTCTATTTTTACTCGTCTGTATAAAGCCTCTTCTCAATACTGCTATCCACTACAGAGCCTAGTATGCATACACCAAAACTCGTATATTACGCATTGACACACATCGATCCAACAAAAGTGGTCTTCGACGCTTATACTCGCGATTAGGCAATTTCGGTGTCGGTGGAACGGGAACATTGTCTTCACAGCGGTATGGTACTAAAGCGGTGATTAGGTGTTCTCCTTTTACCATTTTGAAGGTAATAAAATATGTTTAAACTAAACTAAACGTGTTCTCCGTAACGGTACCAAAGCGGACACACAGCCACCGATGGCACAGTTACGACGAAGACGTACCTTGCTGTTGTGAAGACGTTTCGATCAATCGAAAACCGAAAGTGGCAAGCACATAATCTGATTGGATAGTTGATATTATGCAACACTGAACATGCAAACTGAATGTAGTAGCCGACTAATCTATTGAAGACGAGACAATTTTGCGACAACAATTAAGAGCTGACACTCCGTGACTGTAGTTTATTGTATTGGAGTCGTTTTGAGCCTACGGATCATTGATAAATTCAAAATGGCGGACACGTAAGGTATCAGGAAAGTGATGTTTTCGTCATATTTCTTCAAAATCCGGCTTTCCTAACATATTTTACTTCACATCAGACTATGGTTTATTAATTTATAATGCAGCTTTTACGAAGAAAGCATAAAAAATGGGAAAATCGAACCAAAAAATGTCTTTTTTATTGGAAGTGACGTCACTGTGACGTCATAACATCGGCCATCATGGATTTTGTATTACATTTTGTGGTAGACATTGACCTAAGGGCATATCGTGGTAAGTTCCAGCTCCCTAGCTCAAGGGATAAGAGAAACATATAGGTTAACTACAAGTGATGATGGTTCAATGAAAGAAGATCTCACGTTCACGTATTTGGAAACAAATGAATGAACAACGACTGTGCAATTACTTTCGTACATGAAGACAATTTATCACTGACAGCTAGAACAATTGCAGTGCAAGTGTTCAAAGACATATTTCATACATTCATTCAAGTTTCGTTGACTTATCCTCTTCCAAAACACACATTTCTAGCTGTAACGAAGGACGAGGCCTAATAAATATGACAGCATTGGCACACAAGCTCCCACCAACGTCCAAGCAAATGTTGAGGGGTGGGGGAAATAAGATAACATTTGGCATGTATGAGCATAAAGCAATAACTACTTCGTAGATTGCGATGATTCATCAAGATACTGTGAAAGATATTACCAGTAAACACTTACATTATGATCTATTGTACTAATATTAACATTTACATCTCTAGTACTACCAAGACACAAAGATTTACATCTCCGTGAATATACAAGTCATAATAGCAATACTAGCCCAGTAGGCTGCTTATAAATCTGGCTTGAACATATAAATAAGACATATATCTTTCCAAGGATATGCAAACAAGTTGCTTATAGGGTATGGAGAAACTGACCCTTTCAGTCTGAAAGTTCGAGCATAAGAATTACAGGTGCTTCTGGTTAACTTAGATATTTTATTTGTTGCGACGTCCGAATTATGTCTTTAATAGTTCTATTAACATCCAACGAAGAATCATGTACTTACATTAGCGTCGCTCAATACATACACCTGGTATTAGCACCGTTCAATACAAACATCTGACATTGGCATCGTTCATAACATACACCTGATATTAGCATCGTTCTATACATACACCTGACATTAGCATCGTTCTATACATACATGTACACCTGACATTAGCATCACTCATACATATGTCCTCACACAATGCGCCTTCCCGAAGATAACCTTCGCGTAAGTACAATTAGTGACCGAGAATCTTGGAAAAGAACCAAAATAGAAAACTGGGTCGAGGATTTTGGTGATTCATAGATAAAAAAAAGTGTTATTGCCACAAATCACTGTTACGTTGTGATCACAGATTTACATTTTTGTGAATATACAAGTCATAACAACATGATAAACCTAGTTGACTGTTTATAATTCAGGTCTGAACGTGTAAATTCAACAGGTCTCTTTCTGAGAGGAGCATTGAATGGTATTGTATACCTGGTAGTATGGATAACCAGACGTGTTTATTATCTTTGTCAGGATACAGGAAGTATGAGCACTAGAATCTATACATTATGAGAATATGGGTTCGTACAAGAAATATGGCTTTCCTTATTTCGAGAGGAATGATCTGCGTGGAATGTTTTCCTGCTTCAATGACCGATTTATATCTTTACTCGTATTCACACTTTACAGTTGAGCCTGTACTGAGATAGTGTAATCCCAAAATAACTAAAATACTGTTACATATTTACTTATCAGAACCCCTGGAAAAGAACCAAGATTCCATTCCGGATTATGTCGTGGATCCTTGTGATCTGTACGTAATCACGCTGCAAGTGATAAGTTTATTGTCACAACACACTGCTGAATCTGAACAGGCTTACCAGTATTTACTTCCTTGTGAATATAGACTGTGACCCAAGAATCGGTCAAAACCGATCAGCTAGTCAGCCACTGTAACATTTGAGACCAATACTGAGATGTGATTAACCGTGCGTACCCTATTGCCCGGCGTCATTAAAGCCACATAAATATTCTAGTCGCTTTCGCTGTCGACATCCGTGGAAAGGATTTTTTTCTGATGGGAGAGGTCATGTGTGGGGGTTATGAATGTCCGGTGGTTAAAGATTTCTGGCTCCTATTTTGTCGCATAGCTTAGGACATTTTTCTCCACATTTGCAAAGAAGGACGGACAATTACCTCCAAAGAAAAGGATATGAGAATGGACAGTATAATTCCCAGGACATTGTTAACCATCGCATGAGCCTGAGGCGTCCTTAATTGTTACTCTACCTGTTGAATGTGAATGCATTGGCAAAGTCTTACGAATAGATATGTAGTACCATTGTCTGGATTCTAAGAAGTAATGAAACGATGGAAAATATCGTACCTCAGACAGCGGATAGGAATACTTGAGCACTGTAACTAAGCATGTTCTTCTCCCAACATAAATCGGGATAACGTTCATTAACAGTACAGTTCATATTCAAAGTAGATCTATTAAATAATCGTAGCATTAAGTTTAGGTGAGTAAATTAACATCAATGTTGGGCAAATTACTTGAATAGGAAATGAACTTTAGAAGCCTCGCAATTTGAGGTGTCGTTTGAGCATCATGGTCAGGTTGGCCAATGTGCCAATATGATTCAATTTTCTTGTGCCTCCGCCTAGGACATGGATCTACAAATGATAATTTGAGTCGTTCTGCCTATGTTAAAACATAGAGAACGGATTTGCTTTTAAAACATATGAGAATAAAGACTATAGATTGACATGTTTGACGCCCACGAGTTCTTTATCGTTGAACGTCGCTGAATGCCACGTGAGAAGAAGTAAATCTGTTTCATGGAGATACGAGTCTATACTGCTTACTCAAAGTGAGCGCCTTCATTCGTGTCGTTACTGTGAGCAAAATAGTCTTTCGTGTGTACACAGGTTAAGAGCTTCCGTGGGTCACTTGTGAGTAAATATTATTTTACTGGCATATTAATATCGAGATTAACACTCTTTTCAACTGTTAATGGGTATAGATTTGGTAAACTGAAACGTGTGGAGGAAAAGTGGTTAATGTTGACAGACTGACTGAGGGTTTGAATGACTTTTTTATTGAAACGGAATAGAAATCCGCTCGCTAGTGCTGAGTATTGACTCTTGGCACCGAGATTCTAAGAACAAATTCCAGCTTGTTAGGCCAATAATGGCAGCAGAATTGCGATCTCTGCTCGACTGAAAGAGTTCAGACTCCATTTAAGAGAGTGGGATATGGAAATAATCAATCAGAATTCAAGTCGTTCTGAACTACTAAGCTGTATTAGCTTCTCTCCGAATTCCACCACGTGTAACCCCAGACTCGATCAGTGGATTTAATGATCCGGTTTTCTCTGTAAACTCTTGTTCAAAAAGACAAAGTGTTCCCGCGTGGGTACCGGTAACCGATTTCCTAAGAGAATAGCAGAATAGAAATTTCATGTTCCTAGCAGGCTGTAATCCACAGAGATTAATATATCAATCAAATCATCTGAAGAAGTGCAAGTGAATGTCATATTGTAAGGTGTTGTTGTTGTTATAGAATTGGCGTCACCTTCGAAACAGTGTCAATATCTTGAAATTAACAAAGTGACCTAAAAATTCCCACATTCCAGAATATCAAGTTCAGTAAACATATTTTGGATTATATTAACCCTGCATACCCCATAGTGGTCATAGGTAATGTGGGTTAACTGAACGGCATATTTCGAATATGTTGCAAACAGAACACACTTTGTAGTTCTTATCTGTAACTGAAGTGAAATGTTGATAACACTTTTCGTCAAACTTGACAAAGTTGAAAACACTTTAAAATTATTTGCATGGGATAGTTTCAATAGATTTGTTTAAATGTTGCATCAACTGAACGCAGCAAAACAAGGGTGGTGGAAAAAGATGCCGACGTACTAAGAAGAGGTCACATGATCCCACAGGCAAATATACAGATTGCATATTTCTAAAAACACCAAGAGAACCAAGCGATCCGTGTGATGATTTGTATCCAAGCTTTTATTTTAACTGTTGATGTGGAAATTTTGAATGGCATGATAACACGACGCCTGGCAGCGGATTGAGCAGTAGTAGATGCAAATATTTAAAAGCGACGATGTAATAGCCCTATCAAGTCATATGATGAAAGTATGCGACCGTTTGATAGAGGAACAGGCCTCAAGACAACCTAAATAATATCTGTACAGTTTTAGCAGGGTATGATTTGTGAATTTAAAGACATTCACATTTGCTTGAGGGTGACACTAGTCTCGTTACAACAACAAAATCTCACAACAAATGACCCTTAAGCAAAAACGACAAAATGGCGCTAAATGTGTGTCACGTCACAATACATTGTTGCAGTAACTTATAAAAAAGGGCTATTCCACCAAACGCCTCCACTCAAAGTTTCTCAAATTTGGCGATACATATCGCATGCTGATAGCAAAATAGGAACGTAGCGTGCAAGATCTATGGCGCTACGTTTCGTAACTTGTGTCTAATTCCGCTTTTGATATTTTTGGAACATCATGATGTCTTGCCGGCATCATTGAAAACTGTTGACCGCTTCTCTCTTGCAGGAAACAAGCCTATGTTTATGTATACTATGATTGTCTTTTTGAATTTGGTGCTAATACTGTTATATGGAATATTGAATAGGTCTTTGGATTATGGACGCGGATATTCTCTAATGGACGACGGCTGAATTATGGATGACGGACTAGACGTTTGTAATCAAGAACTTATTGAAGGTTTGGCTTCATCAAATGGTCTGGAAATATATTGGTACACTGCTGGAAGTGGTGATCAGAATATCATCCAATTTTAACAGATAGTATGCTATACTAATATCTTTTCCCGCAATGTAACTGCTAGGCATTTTTGCAACAAGAAACTAAATTGGATTGATTGAATTTAACGTACATCGGTCGTCCTCTAATTTGCAGACGTTAACACACGCCTGCAAAATCCATAAAGATCTATATATAGAAGCCAAACCGTGCCTTTCCCTAAACTACGGTGGCCATATTCATTTATCAGAGAAATATTGATGACGAATACAAATTGTAATTATTGCAAGTATTCGCTCATTCAATAAATGTCTCGGCGTGATGATATATGAGAAAGAACATCGGAACCTTTCCGGTAACAAGCAATTTCCGTCAGCCAATACAGCGTCAATTCTCCCAACAGTTTCCTACGACGATTATCAAACGGTGAAATCATAAAATCAACATTAGTGGCACCGCATTACGATGAAAGTAATATTCAGGAAATACAGTTACACAATTGCAATTTTACAAGTGAAACCAGGCATCAACTGCACATTGTTATCCGGTAATTAATTCGCCAGAATATAGTTAATCACCAAATAATGACAGCGGAATCATTGCGAAAGATGATTACTGCTGCTGTTGACAGACACGCAATTATATGAATAAGTTAATTGATCTTTTCTTTAATAATAAATGCTTGGTCTATTATTACTCGTCTGTATAAAGTCTCTTCGCAATACTGCTATCCACTACAGAGCCTAGTATGCATACAAAAAAACTCGTACATTATGAATTTAGTGACACACATCGTCCCGCGAATGTGTTCTTCAATGCTAATACGCGCGATTAGGCAATTTCGGTGTCGATTCCTCGACAATTTAGGGATGGGAACATTGTCTACACAGCGGTGTAGTACTATAGAGGTGACCACGTGTTCGCCGTAACGGTACCAAAGCGGACACACAGCCACCGATGGCACAGTTACGACAAAGACGTACCATACTGATGTGAAGACAAAGTTTTCGCCATTGGGAAACTGTCAGTTTTGTCAGTTGATTGGATAACTCACGATCTATTGAAAACAGAAAGTGGCAAGCACATAATCTGATTGGACAGTTGATATTATGCAACGCCGAACATGCAAATTGAATGTAGTAATCTACTAATCTATTAAAGGTGCGAATGACTTGCTTTGTAACGACAACAAATAAAAGCTGACAATTTGTGACTTCGTAGTTTATCGTATTGGAGTCATTTTGAGCTTACTTGCGTAACCCCACGAGCAGAAGGTCATGGGTAAGTTCAAAATGGCGAACATGTGAAGTACCAGAAAAGTGGCGTTTTTGTCGTTTTCTTCAAAATTCCTGCTTTCCAGCGAGGAAAACAGGATAAAACCTAATCATTTCGCATCAGACTAGTGTTTACCAATTTACAATTCAGCTTTTACGAAGAAAACAGATTAAAACATAGAAAAATCGAAAAAAAAAACTTTTTTGAAAATGACGTCACGGTGACGTCATAACATCGGCCATCATGGATTTTCCTACGAAGTAGGCTCTCATTTGCAAATTGTCCGGTAATGAGTGAGTGAGTCCATCCGAATCATTTCGTCGGCAAAATAAGGAGAACCGTTGACAGTAGAACATTGATTTTTGGCATGAAGAAGCACTAGGGGACTGTTACCAGCAAGTTCTGAGCTGGCCTACTTTTCATAAAAAATTCTTGTGATTTTTGATGAAAAGCACTGGTGATTCTGACTTGAGGTGTGGCCATCTTAATATAGGCAGGATTTCAATTTGGGGAGTGGGAGATTTCCAAGAGTTCAGTTCGCGTTAAAGTCCTGTTGTCTACCCTACTTCGTAGGTCCTGTGATGTAATTACAAGCGTCTAATCCGTCATCCATAATTCAGCCGTCGTCCACTAGAGAATATCCGCGTCCATAATCCAAAGACCTATTCCATATTCAATATAACAGTATTAGCACCAAATTCAAAAAGACAATCATAGTATACATAAACATAGGCTTGTTTCCTGCAAGAGAGAAGCGGTCAACAGTTTTCAATGATGCCGGCAAGACATCATGATGTTAAAAAAATATCAAATCCGTATCGCTGATCAGTATTCTTAATCCATAATATTCGTTGTAAAGTCGTCATCTAAAGAATGATGTATCTCAGTCACGCTTTGATTGTGACTCTTCATATGAGTACCATGAGGATCTTGAAGTACATGGTTCATACGGCCCCTAGCCCCGAGTTAAGCAGAATTAGACACAAGTTACGAAACGTAGCGCCATAGATCTTGCACGCTACGTTCGTATTTTGCTATCAGCATGCGATATGTATCGCCAAATTTGAGAAAATTTGAGTGGAGGCGCTTGGTGGAATAGCCCTGTTTTATAAGTTTCTGCAACAATGTTTTGTGACGTGGATTAAAATCATCACATTTAACACAGGATCTAGCAAATGCTACTAAGCGAGATATGTATACGCCATATGCAGGTCCCACTGGAATATTACTATCCAGAAAGGGATAGTTTACGATATCGAAATTGTAATCATCTCTTTTGTCATAAAGTCGACGAGAGAGAATGCCCGCTTCATTTTTATAGAGATATAGATCTAAATATGATGTGCCTGTAGTGTCCTTCAAATCCAGTGAAGGTGGATATATATCCTTCACTGCGTCATTTATATAGCGATTATCCACAGGGAGAAGATCGTCTATATAGCGTTCGGTGAATGAGAAGAAACGGGCTTTGAATGGATCGGTTTTTGAAAGCGCCTGCATATAGTCATATTCATAAGAGAACAGTTAAAGGTCAGCCAACAGGGGTGCACAATTAGTACCCATTGGAATTACAACACATATAAGGGAAGTGGGAAGAGGTGCCGACATACTGACTGCGTCACATGACTTCACAGAATAGTCTTCTGGTTAACCTATTCTAAAGCACATACCAAGAATCTAACGATTCGTGATATATGTTGCATCTCAGGTACGCTTTTATTGTACCTGTTCATGTGGCAACATGGATGATATGACCACACGGCCCCTAGCACCGGCATAAGCGGTATTAGATACAAATCTAGAGAGCTATGATGGAAATGCTCTGACAACTCGTATACTGGTAATTGGTGAGCTGTTTCGCTGTGACAACTCGTACATTGGAGATTGGTGAGCTGTATCATCGTCAGATGTAAATGACGGCATTTAACACAAAAGACTAGTCTGTAATACCTATATGCTGCTGATATATTGTGTTGCCAAATTTCACATAGATATTTTTAATGAGAAATTCAAGCAACTCTATAAACAAAGAAACATCCCATGAATGATATCTCTTGTATGTAGTAGAGCTAAAGAATGCTTTATTGCTTCCGACATTAATATATCTACGATCAGTTTTTTTGAACACAGATACTATTAACGAACTTAGACGGTCAATAAGGTCCTGATGAGGGATTGTAGTATAGAGAGTCGAGAAATCCCATGTGGATACATGTCTGTACGGTATGTGACCTTTAGCATCAAGTTCTTCCGTAAGACATTTTAAGTTTTCAATATCCACATACATTCAACGCCAGAGTTTTTAGAAATAGTGGCGCAATACCTTTCCCAAAATGCTTTTACCTCTTGAAGGGCCCTCCTCAATAGGGTTGAAAGAAGCTTGGTGGTGCAGCTTCTAGAACCAGCTATGAATCTAGCTTTGTATGGTGATTTATGCATTTTGGAAGTCCAGTATATTTTTGGTATGTCGTTATGATTGGTTGGAAGACAAATGCCTCTTTCCCTGAGAAACTTTTTGTGATTGTTAAATAAATCTTCCAGAGTAAATGCAGTTTGGGAGTAAGTAGACGTATTTGATGAAGATATGTCTACACTCAATTCTTAAACCAGCACCTGGTAATAGTAATATTTACATATGAATATTATATTATTCGGAGCTTTGTCTGCTGGGACTATGACGAATTTACTCTGGAGATTTGCTAGAACTTCTTGCGAATTGAGGGTTCTCAGAACTTGTTTTGCTTGAGGAAGAGTACTTCTGTCAATATGGCGGATTGTTTCAACGACCTTGCTCTTGGTGAGGTCCAGCCAATCAGCGAGTACTGTAGGTTCAACTTTTTCTCGCTTAGACCAATCAATAACGTACTGTTCCAATGCAGACAGGACTATCTTCTGGTCGGCCTTCAGATTTATTCTTCTTGTCTCTCTATATTTAGGTCCCTTCATCAGGAGTAATTTCAGATCCTTATCACTCACCACATCAAGGTCACCAGTCACAATATGTTTGCATGGTGTATAGATAAAGTTCGATGATTCACAATCACAACTATAGCCTCCTGACGTGTATAAGTTCCAGTCAAACTCCTGGACAGCATTGGAGTAATTGAATATTTTGGTGGCTATAGATTTAGTGTACTTATATGAAATGCAAGGAGGTTCTGTGAACTTAAAATAGTTTGGTACAGCGTTGCGTACCTCTGGATCATTCAGGATTCGAGGTAAATTAATGATGTCCAGTCCTTTATCTAAGTAGTTGAGTTTCAAGAAATTACAAGCGTCTAGTCCGTCATTCATAATCCAGCCGTCGTCCATTAGAGAATATCCGCGTCCATAATCCAAAGACCTATTCCATTTCCACATAACAGTATTAGCACCAAATTCAAAAAGACAATCATAGTATACATAAACATAGGCTTGTTTCCTGCAAGAGAGAAGCGGTCAACAGTTTTCAATGATGCCGGCAAGACATCATGATGTTCCAAAAATATCAAATCCGTATCGCTGATCAGTATTCTTAATCCATAATATTCGTTGTAAAGTCGTCATCTAAAGAATGATGTATCTCAGTCACGCTTTGATTGTGACTGTTCATATGAGTACCATGAGGATCTTGAAGTACATGGGTTCATACGGCCCCTAGCCCCGGGTTAAGCGGAATTAGACACAAGTTATGAAACGTAGCGCCATAGATCTTGCACACTACGTTCGTATTTTACTATCAGCATGCGATATGTATCGCCAAATTTGAGAAACTTTGAGTGGAGGCGCTTGGTGGAATAGCCCTGTTTTATAAGTTTCTGCAACAATGTTTTGTGACGTTGATTAAAATCATCACATTTAAGCCGATCCTGAGATGTTTCGATTATGTTCACTGGACGATACAACCGAAAATACGCTATATCTTGACATACTTGACTGATTTTTGGTGATATTATATTTCCTGAAGACGCAGATTGTTGTATATCTCTGGCTATTTGATCTAAAGCTCTCAGAGGTAACGCATACAGAACTGTACGTAAACTATGTATAATATTGGGTGTGTTAGCTAAACCCACTAAGTAATTTAAAGTGATATGATCGTGAATCATCGAACTATTAAACTTTCGCCAACCATGGCTGCGATGTCTCCGTTGATGAGGTTTAAATAGTTGGGTAATGTTGGATATATTTGAGCGGCGGTTTGTAGCATTGCCGAACCCACTGACATTATCATTTAAACCAAACGGAAACACTGACCCATCCAGTTCATCCAGAATTCCCGCTCTCGGATTTTTCTCTCAAATCCAAAGGAGGAATCCTTAGTAGATGGATAGACGACGTCTATGATCTGAATACTAAACCAACGTCACGTTATATTACATTTTCTGGCAGACCTTGTCCCAAAGGCATATTGTGATAATTTTCTGCTTCCTAGAAAACCATTAAGGCAAACTGCAAGTGATGCTGGTTCTCACGTTCACGTATTTGGACACAAACTAACGAACATCGACCGTGCAATTACTTTCGTACATGAAAACAATTTACCACTGACAGCTAGAACAATTGCAGTGCAAATGTTCAAAGATATATTTCATACATTCCTTCAAGTTTCATTGACTTATCCTCTCTCAAAACACACATTTCTAGCTGTAACGAAGGACGAGGCCCAATAACCCAATAAATAGGACGGCATAGGCACACAAACCCCAGCCAACATCCATGTCACAAAAGGCAAATCTTGGGAGGTGGGAAAAATAAGATAACATTTAGCATGTATGAGCATATAGCAATAAATACGTCGTAGATTGCGATGATTCATCACGATATTGTGCAAAATTAAGCCAGTAAACACTGGTAGATTATACTCCATTATACTGAGCTTAACATTTATATCTCTGGTACTACCAAGATACAAAGATTTACATTTCCGTTAATATACAAGTCATAAAAGCAATACTAGCGCAGTTGGTTGTTTATAAATCTGGCTTAAACATATAAATACGGCATATGTCTTTCCAAACATGTAACTTATGGGGTATAGGCGTGAGTTCTCACATAAAAAATAGAGGTACTTCGGTTTAATGTGAATATATTTTCCTTTGCGCTAGCCGAATTATTTCTCTAATGGATTTATTAACATCCCAAAACGAATCCTGTATAGGAAACATACATAAGCGTCGCTCAGTACCTACATCTGACATCCGCATAGTTTAATAGGTATAGCTTGGCATATTCCTGGCATTAGCATCGGTTAGTATATACACCTGGAATTGGCATCGTTCAATACAAACACCTGACATTAGCGTTGTTCAGTATATACGCCTGGCATTAGCATCGTTCAATACTTACACTTGGTAATAGCATCGGTCAAGATACAACACATATCACGAATCGTTAGATTCTTGGTATGTGCTTTAGAATAGGTTAACCGGAAGACTATACTGTGAAGTCATGTGACTGTCAGTATGTCGGCACCTCTTCCCACTTCCCTTATATGTGTTGTAATACATACACCTGACATTATCATGGCTCAATACATACACCTGACATTAGCATGGCTCAATAGATACACCTGACATTAGCATCGCTTGATAGCAACAGCTGATATTAGCATCACTCAAACATATATCATGAAGCAATCCGCTACTACCTGAAGATAACCTTCGCGTAAGGATAAATAGTGACCGAGAATCTTGGAAAAGAATCATTTGCTGAGAACTGGGTCGAGGATTTTGGTGATTCAGAGATAAAAACAAAGAGTTATTGCCACAAATCACTGATTTACATTTTTGTGAATATACAAGTCATAACAACATGATAAGCCCAGTAGGTTGTTTATAATTCAGGTCTGTATATAAATACAATAGGTCTCTTTCTAAGAGGCACATTGACATGGTATTGTATACCTGGTAATATGGATAACCAGAGGTGTTTATTATCTTTGTCAGAATACAGGAACTATGAGCAGCACCAGTATCTATAAGGTATGAGGATATGGGTTCGAACAAGCAGTACGGCTTCTGTATTCCGAGAAAAATGATCTGCGTTGGAGATGTATTTTTTCTGTTTCAATGACAGAATTGTTTCGTTATTTGTCGTATTCCTTAAAATAAGCCACATTGTGACTGTTTATATGGGCACCATGCGGATATTGAAGTACATAGGTTCATACGGTCCCTAGCCCCGAATTAAGCGGAATTAGACACAAGTTACGAAACGTAGCGCCATAGATCTAGCACGCTACGCTCGAATTGTCTATCAGCATGCGATATGTATCACCAAATTTGGAAACAGTGAGTGAAGGCGCTTAAAATATCATCCAATTTTAACAGATAGTATGCTATTCTATATGCTATGAAGCGAAGAAATACCTTTCCCGCAACGTAACTGCTAGTTTGTGCAACAAGAAACTAACTTTGATTGATTTAATTTAACGTACACCAGTCGTCCTCTAATCTGCAGAAGTTAACACAAGCCTGCAAAATCCATAAAGAACTATAAATTGAAGCCAAACCGTGCCTTTCCCTAAACTACGGTGGCCATATTCATTTATCAGAGAAATATTGCTGACGAATACAAATTGTAATTATTGCAGGTATTCGCTCATTCAATAAAATGTCTCGACGTGATGATATATGAGAAAGAACATCGGAACCTTTCCGGTAACAAGCAATTTCCGCCAGCTACTACGGCGTCAATTCTTCCAACAGTTTCCTACGCTGATTTATCAAACGGTGAAGTCATAAAATCAATATTAGTGGCATCGCATTACGATGAAAGTAATATTCAGGAAATACAGTTACACAATTGCAATTTTACAAGTGAAACCAGGCATCAACTGCACATTGTTATCCGGTAATTAATTCGCCAGAATATAGTTAATCACCAAATAATGACAGCGGAATCATTGCGAAAGATGGTTACTGCTGCTGTTGACAGACACGCAATTATATGAATAAGTTAATTGATCTTTTCTTTAATAATATATGCTTGGTTTATTTTTACTCGTCTGTATAAAGTCTCAATACTGCTATCCACTACAGAGCCTAGTATGCACACAACAAAACTCGTACATTATGCAGTGACACACATCGGTCCAACAAAAGTTGTCTTCAACGCTTATACTCGCGATTAAGCAATTTCCGTGTCGATTCCTCGACAATTTGGTATGGTACTATACGTGTTCGCCGTAACGGTACCAAAGCGGATACACAGCCACCGATGGAACAGTTACGACGAAGGCGTGCCATGCTGATGTGAAGACAACGTTTCTTTCATTGGGAAACTGTTAGTTTTGTCAGTGAACTCAGGATAATTCAAAAATAGAAAGTAGCAAGCACATAATCTGATTGGATAGTTGATATTATGCAAAGCTGAACATGGAAACTGAATGTAGTAGTCTACTAATCTATTATAGGCGAGAATATCTGGCTTTGTAACGACAGAAAAAGAACTGACACTCTGTGACGTTACAGTTTGTCGTATTGGAGTCATTTTGAGCCTACCTGCGTAAACCGTCGTGCAGAGGATCATGTGTAAATTCAAAACGACGGGCACGTGAGATACCAAGAAGTTACGTTTTCGTCATTTTTCTTCGAAATGCCGACTTTCCTACAAGGAAAACAGGACGAAACCTAATCATTTCGCACCAGACTATTGTTTACTAATTTATAATAAGAAAACAGATAAATAAAAAAGTCGAAAAATCGACAAAAACTGCCCTTTTGTAATTGACGTCATTGTGACGTCATAACATCGGCAATCTTGTAATTTTTTGTAACATTTTCCGGTAGAGCTTGACCCAAGGGTATGGTTTCGAAAGTTTCAGCTCCCTTAGTCAAGGGATAAGAAAAATATTTACGAGGGGAAAGGAGGGGGGGGGGGGGGGCGGTTTGGACAGGCTCACAAAAGCCCAGGCCATGTAGGGTTAACTACAAGTGATGATGGTTCTATGAAAGAAGATCTCACGTTCACGTATTTGGACACAATGAATGAACACCGACTGTCCAATTACTTTCGTACATGAAAAAATTTATAACAATTGCAGTGCAAATGTTCAAAGACATATTTCATACATTCTTTCAAGTTTAACTCACTTACCTTCTCCAAAAATACACATTCCTAGCTTTAACGAAGGACGAGATCTAATAAATATGACGACAAAGGCACACAAACCCCCGCGAGCAGCCATGTCAGCTTAATCACAAAACGCAAATCTTGGAAGGTGGGGGATATAAGATAATGTTCGACATGTATAGGCATATAGCAATAAATACGTCGTGAATTACGATGATTTATCAAGATACTGTGCAAAATATAACCGGTAAACACTGGTAGATTATAATCTATTCTACTGATCTTAACATTTAGATCTCTGGTACTACCAAGAGACAAAGATTTACATTTCCGTTAATATGCAAGTCATAAAAGCAATACTAGCGCAGTAGGTTGTGTATAAATCTGGCTTGAACATATAAATACCGCATATGTCTTTCCAAACATAAAAATTAGAGGTACTTCGGTTTAATTTGAATATATTTTCTGTTGCGTTGGTCGAATTATTTCTCTAATAGATTTATTAACCCTATCTGGCCTGGGCTTTTTGGGACCTGTTGTGGCCTGGCAAGCCCCTAATTATTTTTCTTACCCCTTGAACTAGGGGCCTGAATCTTACCACACTATACTCTTGGGTCAAGCTCTACCAGAAAATGTAAAAAAAAAATCCAAGATGGCCGCCTTGATGACATCATTTTCAAAAAGGGCAATTTTTGGTCGATTTTTCAGTCAGATTTTCCGAATTTTTTATTTATGCAATTTCTCAGCAAAAAAATGCATGATAAATTAGTAAATATTAATGTGATGTGAAATAAAATAGTTTTTGCCCACTTTTCATCGCGGAAAAGCAGAAATTTTAAAGAAATATGACAGAAACATCACTTTTCTGGGACCCCACGTGGCCGCCATCTTGAATTTACCCATGATCCTCTGCTCGGGGGGTTATGCAAATAGGCTCAAAATAGGCCCCCAGGCCAGGTAGGGTTAACATCTCACAATGAATCCTGTACAGGAAACATACATACGCGTCGCTCAGTACCTACATCTGACATCCGCATCTTTTAATAGGTATAACTTGGCATATTACTGGCATTAGCATCGGTCAGTATATACACCTGGAATTGGCATCGCTCAATACAAACACCTGACATTAGCGTTGTTCAGTATATACACCTGGCATTAGCATCGTTCGATACTTACACTTGGTAATAGCATCGGTCAAGATACAACACATATCACGAATCGTTGGATTCTTGGTATGTGCTTTAGAATAGGTTAACCGGAAGACTATACTGTGAAGTCATGTGACTGTCAGTATGTCGGCACCTCTTCCCACTTTCCTTATATGTGTTGTAATACATACACCTGACATTATCATGGCTCAATACATACACCTGACATTAGCATGGCTCAATAGATGCACCTGACATTAGCATCGCTTGATAGCAGCAGCTGATATTAGCGTCACTCAAACATATATCATGAAGCAATCCGCTACAACCTGAAGATAACCTTCGCGTAAGGATAATTTAGTGACCGAGAATCTTGGAAAAGAATCATTTGCTGAGAACTGGGTCGAGGATTTTGGCGATTTAGAGATAAAAACAAAGAGTTATTGCCACAAATCACTGTTACTTCGTGATAACAGATTTACATTTTTGTGAATATACAAGTCATAACAACATGATAAGCCCAGTAGGTTATTTATAATTCAGGTCTGAATATATAAATACAATAGGTCTCTTTCTAAGAGGCACATTGACATGGTATTGTATACCTGGTAGTATGGATAGCCAGATGTGTTTATTATCTTTGTCAGAATACAGGAACTATGAGCACCAGTATCTATAGGGTATGGGGATATGGGTTCAAACAAGCATTATGGCTTCTGTATTTCGAGAAGAATGATCTGCCTTGGAGATGTTTTTTTCTGTTTCAATGACAGGATTGTTTCTTTGTTTTCCGTATTCCTCAAAATGAGCCACAACAATGTATCCCTGACTTCCATTAGTACTGGTACAATGTCATCAGCATGTACCCAGAAATTAGCATCGCTCAAACATCTATTCTTAACACCAATAACTTATTAAGCATAGGCGTAGGGAGTGGGGGATGGCGTGAGGGGGGAGGGGGGCTCTAAACCTGAGGGGCGGAAGGATCATTCCGGACCCAGGTTTTGAGATCGAGTCCAATAGGTATCTGAAAGAAACCTCTGAAAATGCTCCAGATCATGGGGGCATTCCTCCCCCACAGGTAAAATCATCTTCCTACGCCACTGTTAAGCCTAATTAAGCTTGCAGATATTCCTTTTCCCTGTTGATAACTTCCAAGTATACATAATTATTTATCAGAAATCTTGGAAAAGAACTAAGATTCCATTCCGGATTATGTCATGGATCTTGGTGATTCATAAACCTGCTGCAAATGCAAGTTTATTGCCACAACACACTGTTAAATCATAACGTTCTTACCAGTATTTACTATCTTGTGGATATTTACTGTGAGTTGAGAATTGATCAAAACAGCTCAGCAAGTCAGCCCCTGTAACAATAAATTGGAGCGATGTGCAAGAGGTGGGGAAAATTGACGACGTCCAGCGACTAAAAAGCAACCATGTGACTCTACGAGAAAGCTTCCCTCGTCATCTCAAATCAGAGTACGGTGGATTCTCGGACGTAGCCGGAGTATCGTAGCCGCGTTTTTAGTGCAGCTGTTCATGTGGGGAATATGAAGTATCCACGCGGCCCCTAGCACCGGCTTAAGCGGAATTAGATACGCTAGCTCGGGAGCTGTGATGGCAGATCAGCTCAAATAAATAACTCATCTGATACTAATGGATGAGTATCGAGGACGTCTGATGGAGTAAACGCCTCAATATGGGGTAAACCTAGTAAATGTAAGAATACCCAGAAAAACTATCCTGTAATACCCGACGTCCTATAGCTTAAATTGTGAAAAACCATGTGCACCCTAATGCCCGGACAGAGACATATTCTAGTCTCTTTCGATGTCCACATCCGGGAAAAGGATGTTTCCGCTGAGACAGATCATGTGTGGAGGATACGAATGTCCGTCGGATAAAGGTTGCTGGCTTCTATTTTTTCACCCAGCTTAGGACATTTTCTCCACATTTACAATTAAGGACGGACAATTATCTCTAAAGAAAGAGATACGAGAAGGGACAATTTAATGTCTATGACATTGTTAGCCATCGCATGGTTCTATTTTCTTGTACAGATATCTCATGAATAGGAAATGGACTTAACCCTACCTGGCCGAGGGGGGGGGGCGGAAAGTGCCCTCCCCCCCCTAGTGAACTTTTCTCTGCTGCTCCGAAACGACAAAAACCGAGGAGGCTGAAACGTAGTAACTTTTAAGCTTATCCTATTGGGGTCATTTTGAGCCTATTTTCATATACCCCCAGGCAGAGGATCATGGGTAAATTCAAAATGGCGGCCATGTGGTATCCGTGAAAGTCGTGTTTTTCAATCTTTTCGCTCCATTTCTTCACAGTTTCCTTGCCGAAAAGGCCTTGAAAGTATTTTATTGATGCAAAACTAATTATTTTATATTTTATTTGATTTTTTTCGAGAAAAAAATCGGAAAAATGAAAATTTCAAAAAATCGACCCCCAAAAGGGCCGAAAAATGGCTTCCGAGAAGATGACGTCACTGTGACGTCATCATGGCGGCCATCTTGGATTTTTTTACATTTCCAGCTAGAGCTTGAATCCAAGATGCAGTGTGGTAAGTTTCAGCGCTCTAGCCTTAGTGGTAGAGAAAATATATAGGGGGCACTTTGCGCCCCCCCCCCAGGCTGCGATACACCCCAAATCGCCCAGGCCAGGTAGGGTTAAAGTGTGCTTTAATCATACATTTTCTCGCACTCACGGCAGTATTTCTAATGTAGCGTCAAGCATATGTTTCAAATCGATAAGGTTACTCAAATTCAGTCGGAAATTTTCGTTTTGTCACTTTTTGTCAATTCAAATTTTCGTTTGATGGTTGCTTGGATTCAGATGTTTGCTCTTTCAACGAGACAGTAATAGAGAAAATCTGTTCGTGGAAGACGGCTACCTATCGAATGTCGGATAAAACGCCTTTATCCGATTCCATTCTCGAAGTTCGCTTTAATAATGTCACTCCACTCCTGTCCCCGTTACAAACATACATTCAAATCTGGCTATGAACCTGCAGAGTACCTACATTTACAAAACACCATGCCTTTGTTTTGTATGAGCATCCAAGCACCTGTGACAACGCGCGTCATCATCGAAAGCTGTTAACCTATTCTATATGCGTCTATTTATTAGTTTGGAATTCGGATGTAGTCATAGGAAGTTTTTTCGTTGATCTAGAAATACTTGAGTGGCGGTGGATGCCTACTGAATGTCAGATCTTATGCAAGAATGAATTACGGTAAAACGATATGAACACACATTACCTCAACCTGACGTACTCATAGAAATGGCAGATATTCCGTTATAAGTCGATAAGAGTTCAGTCAATGAACAGAAAATGTGTTTTCCCAGCTTCACTGACATATTTTCTTATCAGTATACGGCAATCGTTTAGGACAGGCTCATCATATGAGGGTTAAATACTATCTCGCAAATGCGAATGTAGGATGTAATTTTACCCGGAGTCCAATTAAAGTATATGGACGTCAAACGATTTTAGCTTCAAATAATGACGGATAGCCTTCACGCGCAGCAAAATAATGATCCGCGATGCTACCTATTTTTCTAGAGTTGTTTACGATAGTACATGTGATAAGATGCATCTCGTGTTTTCTTTCCAGGCTAATAATATTCTGCGCCATGCAAGCGGAAGTGCAAATTAGAATAACAATTTTCTCCTATCGGTTTCAATTTGGCCAAGTTTTTGTGGCATTCTTGCGATAACATCCAATTACAGCGGATACCATCACCACCGCGTTAATACAACCGAACAGACGTGTCTGCAACTCTGCAGCACACGTGAAGATGACTAGAGTTAAGTTACGTAGATTGTTGGCAACAACTAGTGCTGATAATTGAGAATTAACAGCAAGTTCTTAACCATTACATTATCACTTGAAATGTTAAGACGAAAATCTTGAGACCACCATTTTACAAGAGGTGGGATATATAGAGTATAGACAACAAGTATATCTAGATGGATACACTGGCAAAATCGAAGTTTTCTTTCCGCACATGGGCTATATTAAATTTATTGAATTGCCGTTTGGTTTGAAAAAAAAATACTGTAAGTAACCACAACGTAACGCTAAAGTTTACAAAAATGCACCATAGATATCAAAGCAATCTACAACTCTTAATCAAACTCATTCAGTGCCGTAATTAAACTATGTAGATCACGCCCGTAGCTCAGTTATTCACTGGTAGATCGATATTAATATATCGATCAAATTATCGTCGGAAATGAAACTAAATAATACCACAAAAAGCTTATGGGAACAGTTAGCTCTGTTGAGAGAAATTAACTCTTGTGTGTATGACTGACTCTGTCCAATGTGCTAAAAGCTATTCAAAAGGGGATCGTCTCTAAACTTGACAAACGCTATCTAAACTTGGACTCTTCTCCAAACTTGACAAACTCTATCCAAACGTGGGCTCTTCTCCAAACTTGACAAACTCTACCCAAACGGAGGATCTTTTTCAAACTTGACAAACTCTACCCAAACGGGGGATCTTCTCCAAACTTGGCAAACTCTATTCAAACGAGGGATCTTCTCCAAACTTGGCAAACTCTATTCAAACGAGGGATCTTCTCCAAACTTGACAAATACTACCCAAACGGGTGATCTTTTTCAAATTTGACAAACTCTACCCAAGCAGGGGAATTTCTCCAAACTTGACAAACTCTACTCAAACGCGGGATCTTCTCCAAACTAAACAATCTCTATCCAAACGCGGGATCTGGTCCAAACTTGACAAAATCTGTCGAATGAGAGATCTTCTCCAAACGCTATCTAAACGGGAATCGTCTCCAAATAATATGCAAACGGGGGATCTTCTCCCGGTTTGACACATTCTACATTTGTGCCGTCACGATATTATACGATCAAGATTTTTTGATTAATCATTAAAGGATATGGTGAAATCTAGATACGAGACTGTAAAATGATAATATTACCAGTGGAATTAAATGCTATATATTTGTTCGGTGAATCTATTGTTCATAGACATTTAGCAGCGACTTTCGAGTATTCCAATGGAACAACTCCATGCCCTATTTTAGTCAAGGAACATCCTCAGCATTATTGATGCTTTTTAATTCCGCCGACGGCATCTTTTACCTCAAACATCATTTCACAATTAACCGAGTAGCGCTTTATAGTCAGGCCAATAAATAGTGTATTATTTAATAACTTTGTATAGGATACATAGTTTGATAAGCACAGCCGTGTTGGAGAAGTTGAACAACAGTTGGTTCAGGGAGGTTCGCGGAGGGAGTGACGTCATCATAATTATCAAAGTCAAGACAGAAGCAAAAAGGACAAGAAATGAGCAGGAGTGCCGTAATTAGAGTATGAAGATAATGCTTTCAGAGCACACTTTCTGTGACAATTGCAGAAGTGACTGAGAGCGATTAATATATAAAGCAAATGATTGGCGGAAATTGAACTAAATAACGCCACAGAGTGACCGAAACATTTTCTTCGTTAGCTCTCTTGAGAGAAATTAACTAGTGTTCGTATCCTTGTCTCTGTCCAATGTGTTAAACGAAAACGTTTTTTTTTTTGTGGACTATCCAATTGGGGCATCTTCTCCAAACTTGAAAAACACTATCCAAGCGAGGGATCTTCTCGAAACTTGACAAACACTATCCAAACGAGGGATCTTCTTCAAACTTCGATTGACAAGAACAGGATATTAATGCAAACTGATACTTTTCTACTATTGTAGAGGCTTCTCCAATGAGTGTAAAAGAACCAAACTGGCGAGCCATAAATATACTGCAAGAGTTATTGGCACAACACAGTCTGTTACTTTGTGATCAGGGATTTACATTTCATGTCAATACATAACAACATGATACGCGCAATATGATGTTTATAATTCAGATCTGAATAGGCCTATACAAATACAACATGTTTCTTTCTAGGAAGAACATTTGATGTACGACATATAAGAACACGTACGTAAAAAGTAAGCGGATATGGTCTCACGCGTGCACGTATTATGGCTTAATATAGGTATTTCCTTTCGATAGAAATACTCTGTCTAGGAGATGTTTTCCTGATCCCTTGACCCAAACTTTTATCTCGGTATTTCCGTTCGAGAGGAGATGGTTTTTTGACTGTCCGAGTAATGTTATGTTTTGGGCCTATGTTATCACGAACCCTGTGGTGTTATATGTTGAATTATAGTACATGCATCCATAATTGCTGCTTAGATTTCACAGATATCTTGATTATGGACGCCTGAATGTGCATGGACGATCGTATGCAAACAAAACTTAATGACGTCACATCACAGATTGTCATGGACCCGGTGCGAGTGACCTGGCGAATTGATAGCTTAAAAATACTCGGCTGTCCGACGTTTCACTGGTACTCACCATACATCGTGCTACTTTGTAATTGAGTTTGTCAATTGTGTATAGATTATCAAATTGTGTGTGATGAGGGGGTGAGGTTGCCAATTCAGTAAAAATTGAGGGTTCGGAGGTGGGTGGTATTTCCACAAATGAAATCAAAAATGCCAATAATCGTGTATACCAGTTTACTAACCTTCACATGGGTTGTACAAAGGGTTATATCAACAGATTATAATAACTTAAATTAACTGACCAGAGCAAAGTGTACAGCGGATAATAACTGTACTTTCTGCACAGTTTGTTTTCTGTCTTATTTATATATTTGTAGAAATGTGGTGCTGATTATTGAAAGACGGCTTACATTTCAATTCGTAAAAGTTGTAGGATAATATAACGGTCTATCTGGCCATATTACAACCAAATTTCATGCCTAGTATTCTGAGAAATTCTCAGTATTCTGAAATTCTTGAAATTAAAGGTGCGTCTGTGTTCTTGGAGCACCTTCATTGCATCCCAATCAACTTGACCAAAGATCCCCCCTCACACTTGCACAGGCTTATGAGTAATTAGATACTGAATCCAAGAGATGTGATGATATATATCAGCCCGAGAATCCTTCAGATGGAAATTTAAGAGGTTTGGCTACGTCTGATGTAAGCAATGGATCAAAATATGAAACATGGGAAATGTTTCTTAAATTTAAGTTCGTATTCAGAACAGCAGCCTGTGCGACACGACGAGCCACCACTGTTATTTCCAATGTTATGATATAAATGAAATGAATATGCGGTGAATCCCGGGACTTGGAACCACTGGCAGAATCGCATATCTGTCAAGTTTTGTAATCATCAATGGCTGATAAAAATCTGACTAGTTTATACCCAGAACATTCCAAGGATAAGGAGGGATTCCCGTTTGTTATGGTGTCTTGCTTTCTCAGTCACTCCCCCTTTCTTTTATGGTGGATGTTAACCATTGATTTAAGTGGTCCCCGACCAATTATCGATCTCCAGCAACGACATGAGCGAAGTGAAGACCGTTTGTTAATATACATATTGTCGAAAATCTACATGATGATGGTTAAAAAAATGTGGTACAAATATAAGTAAAGCGATTGAAAGGTAACGGATCCCTACAGCCTTCAATACACAAGCCAATGTTATATTCGTGAATATTGGACATTGGCAAATTCCGTTATACATGTACGTCGACAAGTGTTCAGTCGAGGAACAAACACGTTCTGAAATTATCAGTTTAGCGGTGTGGGAAACTCATTATATAACTCTCATGTCATCTTATCAGAGCTCATTAAAGAAAGTGCCAGGTACAAGTTTAATCCGACAGTGAGAGCGATCGCACGTGATTCAGACAGAGGAACATCAACGGATTTCAGCTTCAAATGACGTGGAGCTTCCAAGGGAACGTTCCGAGGGAAAAGCTGGTAATGCTAGCATCAACAAGAAACAGAGATAAAAGTCGTGTTTCCCTCCTAAGCTAAAACGGATATAAGTATGCGTCTATTTATTAGTTTTTTTTCGGATAAAACGCCTTTATCAGATTCCATTCCCGAAGTTCACTTTAATAATGTCACTCCACTCCTGTCCCCGTTACAAACATACATTCAAATCTGGCTATGAACCTGCAACCTACATTTACAAAACACCATGCCTTTGTTTTGTATGAGCATCCAAGCACCGGTGACAACGCGCGTCATCATCGAAAGCTGTTAACCTATTCTATATGCGTCTATTTATTAGTTTGGAATTCGGATGTAGTCACAGGAAGTTTTTTCGTTGATCTAGAAATACTTGAGTGGCGGTGGATGCCTACTCAATGTCAAATCTTATGCAATAATGAATTACGGTAAAACGATATGAACACACATTACCTCAACCTGACGTACTCATAGAAATGGCAGATATTCCGTTGACAAGTGTTCATTCAAGGAACACAAAATATGCTTTTCCAGCTCTACCGACATGGTTGCTCGGAGTATATCTTTCTTATCAGTATACGGCAATCATTCGCGACAGGCTCATTATTTGAGGGTTAAATACT
Organism: Hanleya hanleyi; assembly: GCA_036873755.1. Classification (NCBI taxonomy): domain Eukaryota; kingdom Metazoa; phylum Mollusca; class Polyplacophora; order Lepidopleurida; family Hanleyidae; genus Hanleya; species Hanleya hanleyi. The sequence goes on along the minus strand of JAVTVY010026029.1, from coordinate 32,070 downwards.
ATCTCGCAAATGCGAATGTAAGATGTAATTTTACCCCGAGTCCAATCAAAGTATATGGACGTAAACGATTTTAGCTTCAAGTAATGACGGATAGCGTTCACAAGCAGCAAAATAATGATCCGCGATGCTACCTTTTTTTCTAGAGTTGTTTACGATAGTACATGTGATAAGATGCATCTCGTGTTTTCTTTTCAGGCTGCTGTCATTCTGCGCCATGCAAGCGGAAGTGCAAATTAGAATAACAATTTTTTCCTATCGGTTTCAATTTGGCCATCTTCCTGTGGCATTCTTGCGATAACATCCAATTATAGCGGTTACCATCACCACCGCGTTAATACAACCGAACAGACTTGTCTGCAGCTCTTTATGGAGAATGGATGGCTTGCACACGTCATAAAATGACATAGAAGATGACTAGAGTTAAGTTACGTAGATAGCTGGCAACAACTAGTGCTGATAATTGAGAATTAACAGCAAGTTCTTAACCATTACATTATCACTTGAAATGTTAAGACGAAAATCTTGAGACCACCATTTTACAAGAGGTGGGATAATAGAGTATAGACAACAAGTATATTTAAATGGATACACTGGCAAAATCGAAGTTTTCTTTCCGCACATGGGCTATATTAAATTTATTGAATTGCCGTTTGGTTTGAAAAAAAAATACTGTAAGTAACCACAACGTAACGCTAAAGTTGACAAAAATGCACCATAGATATCAAAGCAATCTACAACTCTTAATCAAACTCATTCAGTGCCGTAATTAAACTATGTAGATCACGCCCGTAGCTCAGTTATTCACTGGTAGATCGATATTAATATATCGATCAAATTATCGTCGGAAATGAAACTAAATAATACCACAAAAAGCTTATGGGAACAGTTAGCTCTGTTGAGAGAAATTAACTCTTGTGTGTATGACTGACTCTGTCCAATGTGCTAAAAGCTATTCAGGGGATCGTCTCTAAACTTGACAAACGCTATCTAAACTTGGACTCTTCTCCAAACTTGACAAACTCTATCCAAACGTGGGCTCTTCTCCAAACTTGACAAACTCTACCCAAACGGAGGATCTTTTTCAAACTTGACAACCTCTACCCAAACGGGGGATCTTCTCCAAACTTGGCAAACTCTATTCAAACGAGGGATCTTCTCCAAACTTGGCAAACTCTATTCAAACGAGGGATCTTCTCCAAACTTGACAAATACTACCCAAACGGGTGATCTTTTTCAAATTTGACAAACTCTACCCAAGCAGGGGAATTTCTCCAAACTTGACAAACTCTACTCAAACGCGGGATCTTCTCCAAACTAAACATGATTTGATTGATTGATTGTTTATTCATCATTCAAGTAAATAATATGTACATGGAATAGAACAGTGATAGAATGACGGGAATAAAACCCCAGGGGGCTTGTTGTATGTAATAGCAGTAGTACTGATTTGGCATGAAGAGCTGACTTATGAGCATAATCATAAACATATATGTACAGTGGTCAATTACTAGTCAGAGAATAATTATATAAATTAGAAATATCTGTTTTGCATAAAAGAGGTTGTCTTAGCATATATACCGCGGTCACCATATTTGAGCCTTGGAACATTCAAAATACCTTTTAAATATAATTGTGAATACACCATCAGATAGTATTTGATTTTGATTGATAATAGCCAGATTCAGGATGGAGAAAATATGCGTTTCAGATGGGACTTAAACAATGAGAATGATTGACAAGATTTCAGTTCAATTGATAAACAATTCCAAATTGGTGTTGCCTTTGACTTTGTTGAATAAAATGATAAATTTGAGAAGATCCGTTCTGCATAAAGATTGAAGTTGGCTTGTCTAGTTGGATAGGAATGGACTTGGGAGAGTTTTGTGAAATAGTTTGAAAACTTGGCCGGGATGGAAGGAGCATTGTTGATGCATTTGTGCGTAAACAGCAGAATAAGATAGTCATTGATTTTAGAGAGCGGTAAGACGTTTAATTGCTCAAGTAATGGGTTGGTGTGGGCAAGTTTATTACTGAATGTTATTATACGGATAAGTCTTTTCTGAAGAATCACAAGAGGTTTTAGATGGGTTGGGAATGTGTTTCCCCACACCAGGTGACAATAGGAGACGTAAGAGTAGTAAACAATCTCTATCCAAACGGGGGATCTGGTCCAAACTTGACAAAATCTGTCGAATGAGAGATCTTCTCCAAACGCTATCTAAACGGGAATCGTCTCCAAATAATATGCAAACGGGGGATCTTCTCCCGGTTTGACACATTCTACATTTGTGCCGTCACGATATTATACGATCAAGATTTCTTGATTAATCATTAAAGGATATGGTGAAATCTAGATACGAGACTGTAAAATGATAATATTACCAGTGGAATTAAATGCTATATATTTGTTCGGTGAATCTATTGTTCATAGACATTTAGCAGCGACTTTCGAGTATTCCAATGGAACAACTCCATGCCCTATTTTAGTCAAGGAACATCCTCAGCATTATTGATGCTTTTTAATTCCGCCGACGGCATCTTTTACCTCAACCATCATTTCACAATTAAACGAGTAGCGCTTTATAGTCAGGCCAATAAATAGTGTATTATTTAATAACTTTGTATAGGATACATGGTTTGATAAGCACAGCCGTGTTGGAGAAGTTGAACAACAGTTGGTTCAGGGAGGCTCGCGGAGGGAGTGACGTCATCATAATTATCAGAGTCAAGACAGAAGCAAAAAGGACAAGAAATGAGCAGGAGTGCCGTAATTAGAGTATGAAGATAATGCTTTCAGAGCACACTTTCTGTGACAATTGCAGAAGTGACTGAGAGCGATTAATATATAAAGTAAATGATTGGCGGAAATTGAACTAAATAACGCCACAGAGTGACCGAAACATTTTCTTCGTTAGCTCTCTTGAGAGAAATTAACTAGTGTTGGTATCCTTGTCTCTGTCCAATGTGTTAAACGAAAACGTTTTTTTGTGGACTATCCAATTGGGGCATCTTCTCCAAACTTGAAAAACACTATCCAAGCGAGGGATCTTCTCGAAACTTGACAAACACTATCCAAACGAGGGATCTTCTTCATACTTCGATTGACAAGAACAGGATATTAATGCAAACTGATACTTTTCTACTATTGTAGAGGCTTCTCCAATGAGTGTAAAAGAACCAAACTGGCGAGCCATAAATATACTGCAAGAGTTATTGGCACAACACAGTCTGTTACTTTGTGATCAGGGATTTACATTTCATGTCAATACATAACAACATGATACGCGCAATATGATGTTTATAATTCAGATCTGAATAGGCCTATACAAATACAACATGTTTCTTTCTAGGAAGAACATTTGATGTACGTCGACATATAAGAACACGTACGTAAAAAGTAAGCGGATATGGTCTCACGCGTGCACGTATTATGGCTTAATATAGGTATTTCCTTTCGATAGAAATACTCTGTCTAGGAGATGTTTTCCTGATCCCTTGACCCAAACTTTTATCTCGGTATTTCTGTTCGAGAGGAGATGGTTTTTTTGACTGTCCGAGTAATGTTATGTTTTGGGCCTATGTTATCACGAACCCTGTGGTGTTATATGTTGAATTATAGTACATGCATCCATAATTGCTGCTTAGATTTCACAGATATCTTAAAAATGGACGCCTGAATTTGCATGGACGATCGTATGCAAACAAAACTTAATGACGTCACATCACAGATTGTCATGGACCCGGCGCGCGTGACCTGGCGATTTGATAACTTAGAAATAGTCGGCTGTCCGACGTTTCACTGGTACTCACCATACATCGTGCTACTTTGTAATTGAGTTTGTCAATTGTGTATAGATTATCAAATTGTGTGTGATGAGGGGGTGAGGTTGTCAATTCAGTAAAAATTGAGGCTTCGGAGGTGGGTGGTATTTCCACAAATGAAATCAAAAATGCCAATAATCGTGTGTACCAGTTTACTAACCTTCACATGGGTTGTACAAAGGGTTATATCAACAGATTATAATAACTTAAATTAACTGACCAGAGCAAAGTGTACAGCGGATAATAACTGTACTTTCTGCACAGTTTGTTTTCTGTCTTATTTATATATTTGTAGAAATGTGGTGCTGATTATTGAAAGACGGCTTACATTTCAATTCGTAAAAGTTGTAGGATAATATAACGGTCTATCTGGCCATATTACAACCAAATTTCATGCCTAGTATTCTGAGAAATTCTCAGTATTCTTAAATTCTTGGAATTAAAGGTGCGTCTGTGTTCTTGGAGCACCTTCATTGCATCCCAATCAACTTGATCAAAGATCCTCCCTCACACTTGCACAGGCTTATGAGTAATTAGATACTGAATCCAAGAGATGTGATGATATATATCAGCCCGAGAATCCTTCAGATGGCAATTTAAGAGGTTTGCCTACGTCTGATGTAAGCAATGGATCAAAATATGAAACATGGGAAATGTTTCTTAAATTTAAGTTCGTATTCAGAACAGCAGCCTGTGCGACACGACGAGCCACCACTGTTATTTCCAATGTTATGATATAAATGAAATGAATATGCGGTGAATCCCGGGACTTGGAACCACTGGCAGAATCGCATATCTGTCAAGTTTTGTAATCATCAATGGCTGATAAAAATCTGACTAGTTTATACCCAGAACATTCCAAGGATAAGGAAGGATTCCCGTTTGTTATGGTGTCTTGCTTTCTCAGTCACTCCCCCTTTCTTTTATGGTGGATGTTAACCATTGATTTAAGTGGTCCCCGACCAATTATCGCTCTCCAGCAACGACATGAGCGAAGTGAAGACCGTTTGTTAATATACATATTGTCGAAAATCTACATGGTGATGGTTAAAAAAATGTGGTACAAATATAAGTAAAGCGATTGAAAGGTAACGGATCCCTACAGCCTTCAATACACAAGCCAATGTTATATTCGTGAATATTGGACATTGGCAAATTCCGTTATACATGTACGTCGACAAGTGTTCAGTCGAGGAATAAACACGTTCTGAAATTATCAGTTTAGCAGTGTGGGAAACTCATTATATAACTCTCATGTCATCTTATCAGAGCTCATTAAAGAAAGTGCCAGGTACAAGTTTAATCCGACAGTGAGAGCGATCGCACGTGATTCAGACAGAGGAACATCAACGGATTTCAGCTTCAAATGACGTGGAGCTTCCAAGGGAACGTTCCGAGGGAAAAGCTGGTAATGCTAGCATCAACAAGAAACAGAGATAAAAGTCGTGCTTCCCTCCTAAGCTAAAACGGATATAAGTATGCGTCTATTTATTAGTTTTTTTTCGGATAAAACGCCTTTATCAGATTCCATTCCCGAAGTTCACTTTAATAATGTCACTCCACTCCTGTCCCCGTTACAAACATACACTCAAATCTGGCTATGAACCTGCAACCTACATTTACAAAACACCATGCTTTTGTATGAGCATCCAAGCACCGGTGACAACGCGCGTCATCATCGAAAGCTGTTAACCTATTCTATATGCGTCTATTTATTAGTTTGGAATTCGGATGTAGTCACAGGAAGTTTTTTCGTTGATCTAGAAATACTTGAGTGGCGGTGAATGCCTACTCAATGTCAAATCTTATGCAATAATGAATTACGGTAAAACGATATGAACACACATTACCTCAACCTGACGTACTCATAGAAATGGCAGATATTCCGTTGACAAGTTCATTCAAGGAACACAAAATATGCTTTTCCAGCTCTACCGACATGGTTGCTCGGAGTATATCTTTCTTATCAGCATACGGCAATCATTCGCGACAGGCTCATTATTTGAGGGTTAAATACTATCTCGCAAATGCGAATGTAAGATGTAATTTTACCCCGAGTCCAATCAAAGTATATGGACGTCAACGATTTTAGCTTCAAGTAATGACGGATAGCGTTCACAAGCAGCAAAATAATGATCCGCGATGCTACCTTTTTTTCTAGAGTTGTTTACGATAGTACATGTGATAAGATGCATCTCGTGTTTTCTTTTCAGGCTGCTGTCATTCTGCGCCATGCAAGCGGAAGTGCAAATTAGAATAACAATTTTTTCCTATCGGTTTCAATTTGGCCATCTTCCTGTGGCATTCTTGCGATAACATCCAATTATAGCGGTTACCATCACCACCGCGTTAATACAACCGAACAGACTTGTCTGCAGCTCTTTATGGAGAATGGATGGCTTGCACACGTCATAAAATGACATAGAAGATGACTAGAGTTAAGTTACGTAGATAGCTGGCAACAACTAGTGCTGATAATTGAGAATAAACAGCAAGTTCTTAACCATTACATTATCACTTGAAATGTTAAGACGAAAATCTTGAGACCACCATTTTACAAGAGGTGGGATAATAGAGTATAGACAACAAGTATATTTAAATGGATACACTGGCAAAATCGAAGTTTTCTTTCCACACATGGGCTATATTAAATTTATTGAATTGCCGTTTGCTTTGAAAAAAATACTGTAAGTAACCACAACGGAACGCTAAAGTTTACAAAAATGCACCATAGATATCAAAGCAATCTACAACTCTTAATCAAACTCATTCAGTGCCGTAATTAAACTATGTAGATCACGTCCGTAGCTCAGTTATTCACTCGTAGATCGATATTAATATATCGATCAAATTATCGTCGGAAATGAAACTAAATAATACCACAAAAAGCTTATGGGAACAGTTAGCTCTGTTGAGAGAAATTAACTCTTGTGTGTATGACTGACTCTGTCCAATGTGCTAAAAGCTATTCAGGGGATCGTCTCTAAACTTGACAAACGCTATCTAAACTTGGACTCTTCTCCAAACTTGACAAACTCTATCCAAACGTGGGCTCTTCTCCAAACTTGACAAACTCTACCCAAACGGAGGATCTTTTTCAAACTTGACGAACTCTACCAAAACGGGGGATCTTCTCAAAACTTGACAAACTCTATTCAAACGAGGGATCTTCTCCAAACCTGGCAAACTCTATTCAAACGAGGGATCTTCTCCAAACTTGAGAAATACTACCCAAACGGGCGATCTTTTTCAAATTTGACAAACTCTACCCAAGCAGGGGAATTTCTCCAAACTTGACAAACTCTACTCAAACGCGGGATCTGCTCCAAACTAAACAATCTCTATCCAATCCAAACTTGACAAAATCGGTCGAATGAGAAATCTTCTCCAAACGCTATCTAAACGGGAATCGTCTCCAAATATATGCAAACGGGGGATCTTCTCCCGGTTTGACACATTCTACATTTGTGCCGTCACGATATTATACGATCAAGATTTTTTGATTAATCATTAAAGGATATGGTGAAATCTAGATACGAGACTGTAAAATGATAATATTACCAGTGGAATTAAATGCTACATATTTGTTCGGTGAATCTATTGTTCATAGACATTTAGCAGCGACTTTCGAGTATTCCAATGGAACAACTCCATGCCCTATTTTAGTCAAGGAGCATCCTCAGCATTATTGATGCTTTTAATTCAGCGGACGGCATCATTTACCTCAAACATCATTTCACAATTAACCAAGTAGCGCTTTATAGTCATGCCAATAAATAGTGTATTATTTAATAACTTCGAATAGAATACATAGTTTGATAAGCCCAGCCGTGTTGGAGAAGTTGAACAGTAGTTGGCAAAAAGACAGATTTGAGCTACAAGTTTGGGTTCAGGGAAGTTCGCGGAGGGAGTGACGTCATCATTATCAGAGTCAAGACAGAAGCAAAAAGGACAAGAAATGAGCAGGAGTGCCGTAATTAGAGTATGAAGATAATGCTTTCAGAGCACGCTTTCTGTGACAATTGCAGAAGTGACTGACAGCGATTAATATATAAAGCAAATGATTGACGGAAATTGAACTAAATAACGCCACAGAGTGATGGAAACATTTTCTTCGTTAGCTCTCTTGAGAGAAATTAACTCGGGTTCGTATCCTTGTCTCTGTCCAATGTGTTAAACGAAAACGTTTTTATTGTGGACTATCCAACTGGAGCATCTTCTCCAAACTTGGAAAACACTATCCAAAGGCGTATCTTCTCGAAACTTGACAAACACTGTCCAAACGAGGGATCTTCTTCAAACTTCGATTGACAAGAACAGGATATTAATGCAAACTGATACTTTTCTACTATTGTAGAGGCTTCTCCAATGAGTGGAAAAGAACCAAACTGGCTAGCCATAACATACTGCAAGAGTTATTGACACAAAACAGTCTGTTACTTTGTGATCAGGGATTTACATTTCATGTGAATAAACAAGACAAAACAACATGATAGGATGTTTATAATTCAGATCTGAATAGGCCTATACAAATACAACATGTTTACGACATATAAGAACACGTAAGCGGATATGGTCCCACGCGTACAGGTATTATGGCTTATTATAGGTATTTCCGTTCGATAGAAATACTCTGTCTAGGGGAGGTTTTTCTGATCCCTTGACCCAATCTTTTATCTCGATATTTCTGTTCGAGAGGAGATGGTTGTTTGACTGTCGGAGTAATGTTATGTTTTGTTTTGGGCCTATGTTATCACGAACCCTGTGATGTTATATGTTAAATTATAGTACATGCATCCATAATTGCTGCTTAGATTTCACAGATATCTTGATTATGGACGCCTGAATTTGCATAGACGATCGTATGCAAACATAACTTAATGACGTCACATCACAGATTGTCATGGAGCCGGCGCGAGTGACCTGGCGAATTGATAAATTAGGAAAACTCGGCTGTCGGACGTTTCACTGGTACTCACCATACATTGTACTACTTTGTAACTAAGTTTGTCAATTGTGTATAGATTATCAAATTGTGTGTGAGGAGGGGGTGAGGTTGTCAATTCAGTATATATTAAGGGTTCGGAGGTGGGTGGTATTTCCACAAAAAGTTCATGAAATCAAAAATGCCAATAAGCGTGTGTACCAGTTTACTAACCGTCACATGGGTTGTACAAAGGGTTATAGCAACAGATTATAATAACTTAAATTAACTGACCAGAGCAAAGTGTACAGCGGATAATAACTGTACGTTCTGCACAGTTTGTTTTTCTGTCTTTTACATATTTGTAGAAATGTGGTGCTGATTATTGAAAGGCGGCTTACATTTCAAATCGCAAAAGTTGTAGGATAATATAAAGGTCTATCTGGTCACATTGCAACCAAATTTCATACCTATTATTCTGAGAAATTGTCTTTTTTTTCAAACCCTGAACAAACCAGTGGGCATTTATTGCACCATAGTCACGATTTTACACTCCCTCTACATCCTCACGTGACAGAGGTATCGGGTTTCTATTGACATTGGCTAAATTATAACATGTTACATTTGGGCGAAAGTCCATCAAATATGTGATGACAAAAATCAAAGCAAAATAGCAAATAACGAACTGTATATTTTAATCATTTTCGATGAAAGCCAGGGCTCCCCACTTTTTACCAAAATGCCCAACTGTGTTATTTTTAGTGGCGATAATTTTCTCGATATTTTTTGTTTTAGAATTGACCTTTTTGCGGCCACCCAACTTGGCTTTTCAGAGGCTCGTCGGCAACTATAAATACTATATTTTATGAGCAAGATTATTTGGTATTCTGAAATCCTTGAAATTAAAGGTGCTTCTGTGTTCTTGGAACGCCTTCTGAGATACATCATTCTTTATATGACGACTTTACAACGAATATTAAGGATGCGATACGAATTTGATATTTTTGGAACATCATGATCATTGAAAACTGTTGACCGTTTCTCTCTTGCAGGAAACAAGCCTACGGGTATGTATACTATGATTGTCTTCTTGAATTTGGTGCTAATACTGATATATGGAATATGGAATAGGTCTTTGGATTATGGACGCGGATATTCTTTAATGGACGACGGCTGAATTATGAATGACGGACCAGACGCTTGCAATTCATTGCACCCCAATCATCTTGACCAAAGATCCCCCCTCACACTTGCACAGGCTTATGAGTAATTAGATACTGAATCCAAGAGATGTGATGATATATATCAGCCCGAGAATCCTTCAGATGGAAATTTAAGAGGTTTGCCTACGTCTGATGTAAGCAATGGATCAAAATATGAAACATGGGAAATGTTTCTTAAATTTAAGTTCGTATTCAGAACAGCAGCCTGTGCGACACGACGAGCCACCACTGTTATTTCCAATGTTATGATATAAATGAAATGAATATGCGGTGAATCCCGGTGTGGAAGCAACCGTGGTCCGCCAGATATGAGGGTCCGGGGACCATGGTAGATCCAGATACGAATGTCCTTCCTCGGAAGCAATTGTCCCCCTATCAGCAGAAACCAGGGTCCTGTTATCGTTGGAGTCCGGGTCACTGAAATCTAGACAGGAATGTCTCTTCTCATATAAGGGCCCGGACCATGGCATCTGGCGGACTATGAGCGCTTCCACAGCTATGGAAATCCTCAGAGTCCGGCATACCTCAGAGTCCGGTTGACCTATATATGAAACTAAGGGAATAGTAAAGACTAGAAATTCTGAACAGAGGTTCGGCCAGCAAATCGGTGGTGCAGTGGGTAAAGGCATAGACGGTGGACAGTACAGCAGAAGGTAAGATTGTGGGTTCGATCCTAGTCGAGGTCAGTTGAAAATGTTTGATTTTCTGCATTTCTCATGTACAGCTTTAATACGTCTTGTGAAGTTATACCGTCGCATCTTTGTTAAATATATATTTTTTTTTTCAGAAAAAAAATAATTTTATGTATTTAAGTCAATATACATATTTACGGTGGCCCAAATACGACATGCTATTAATTTTAGTTTTGTATATAGAACGTTTCATTTTGGGTGGAGGGGGGGGGGGAATTCTTTCACTCCTTTCTCTCCACCCAGGTGCAAATGTTTTCACCGGGGTGAAAAGGTTTCCACCTGGGCGCAAACGTTATCACCCTGGTGGAAACCTGTTTTAACACAGGTGGAATCCTGTTTTCACCCAGGTGAAAATCTTCTTACCCCGGTGAAAACGTTTCCACCCAGGTGAAAACCTTTTCACCCAGTTTCCATCCGGGTGAAAACTAAACCAAAAGAAGCAAACCTAGAACTTAAAAAATAATAAAAAACTGGAAAAATAGCAGGTCATATATGGGCCGCCGTACATCTTCAATATGTCGTAGAACACCGTATAGAGGTACTAGGAATCCTTCTTTTCGCGCAGGGTTAATTTTCGCACGCATATGATTTTGTGAATGTTGCGAAATCAGAAAGAAACACGAGATATTGAGATATCTAATGAAAATGTATATCACATTTCTGACATCAGTAAATATTGAGGAAATTGTCATGTCGGAGGTCTCTATTACTGTTACAATTAATGTTAATCTAAAATGACCCCGTTTGTCCGCTGATACTACTTACGACTTCTCGCATAGTCAGGGCGAAATTGGAATATTTTACAATATGCAAATATAATGCTCAGGGTCTTTTCATATTCGGTCCGTATCTTCCGAATGCGGGATATCCTGAACGATCTCTCCGGACATTTCAAGCTGACTCGCGGTTCGTGAACTAGGATCGGGTCATTTGTTTGCATAGGAGCATACCATAAAATATAAGTTTTAATTTGTTTTCACATTAACCGTAATGGGGCGCATCTGGTATCATTAAAAAATAATCAAATGAATAAAACATAACATAAATGCAAAATAAAAAATGCCACGACGTCTACATGCATCTGATTACTGCATTCATATATGGCACATCTGCGAAATTAATGGATTATATTGAGTACACTGAAAAAAAAAATCTTAAAATTTAAGGAATATTCCCCGACTATTACACCGGCGGAATATTCCTTAAAATTCATTAAGGAATATTCCGTAGCATGTTAAGGAAATTCCTTAACATGGTAAGGAATATCTCTTAGTTATGTTGAGGAATATTCCGCTGGTGTAACAGTCGGAGAATATTTTTTTCTGTGTACCTGATCAGGTGAGTATATAAGCTGACCACCTGTCCACAATCAGACCCATGCCATCCTTAGATCCTGCCGATAGTCTGCGATATTTGGCCAACAATATCGACAAGTACGAAACCGGAAAGTCAGCAAGAGAAACGTTCCATACGTCGAGCTGCTCAAGCGAATTTTCTGGTAGCAGGATGCCAACAAAATTCCGTTGTTTTGATCATTGAAAGTGAATATATTTATTATGAGTTTTATCTTTGATTGTTCGAGCGAGATACTATTCTTTTTTGGTATAACCCATTTACATAGGAATGCGAAAAGTGAGTCCTTGTGACCCGCAATTAATATATTTTGTAGACTTTATATATGGCGAATATGTATATATTACCGCTAGTTCAACCTAAGGCGCTCGCAAACTAATGGTGTATTCGTGACAAACACCGGGTATATTTGCCTATTCCATCCAAGATTGAATAAGGGTAGCCCATAGGGGACATCGATACTTTTTGTTTTCATTTTTTTATTGCATTTTCTGCATTCATTGGGGATGCTCTTGATTTTCGCCTATTTTCTACAAACAGATTTTAGTTTATCACATGTTTTCTTTACATTTTTGTCATTTCTAGTAACGTCGTCATAATTGACTTTATTTTATTTTTTTCAACGAAAACCAAACAAAACTCTTGGAAACGTTTACACCGTTTTGAACATTAGAGTAAATCGATTTTTGATCAAATTTTGCGAAAAACGTATTCATGTAATTTCTCCAAACAAAAATGCATGATGAATCAACCGTGATTTTACCCTTGATCCTCTGCTCGGGAGGTTATGTAAATAGACTCCAAATGACCCCAGTATGATAAACTACAAATTCACGGAGTGTCAGCTCTCAAGTTGTTGTCGTTCCGCAGATTGCGCAGAAAGTTTGGTGGGGGGGGGGGTGGCGAATGTCCCTCCCCCAGGCCTGGTAGGGTTAAACAAGGAATTGTTTGCATAAAATAGTCCAAGATATATAGAAAACATACAAATTTGACCCCGTCTTTGGAAGACCCACGGAATATGCCGTTAAAAGAATACAAGTAGTGCCCTAGTTACCCCCACTGAATGGCAGCTTCCACACCTTTATAGAGCAATTGCATATCGCCACTTGCATTCGTGGAAACAGAAGAACGTATTATTTCTCGTGTTGACTTGTTGTAACGTATGCTCGCCAATATGTTGTATTCTTCACTGGACAAGCACAGAGGCGCAAAAGCATCAAGAAAAGCCCTTAGGTGTGATGCAGTCTTACCTGGCTATTTCTTAGCATAAATTTCAAGATTTTCTGTTAAAATTATCTTGTTTTTTCATTTCGTTTTCGTCCTCACTCACCTCCTGTGTACTTACACTTACAACCAGTGACGTCAACATGTCACTTTCGAATGACCTTTGTGAGGTCACTCCCGGTTCCGGTCACGTGTTCGAAAGTGCACAATAGTGAAAACGCGCACAATAGCGGAAATCATGCGCAGGGTTAAAGGTCACTTTATGTCACATGACCGGAACCGGTAGTGACTTCACAAAGGTCAGACGGAAATGATCTGTTGGCGCCACCTGTCGGAAGTAGGTCAATAACGCCGTAACTTCCCTTTCTATACTACTCCCTGGTAAACATGTTCACGTGTAAACTGGATGGAAGTAGTAATCGAGGCGGACACTGGGCTCCAGGTTAGGACTTTCGTCTCCTGGAAGCCAGTGTCCCAGTACATCCAAATCCAGACCTGAATGCCCGACGGACAATTAAATCCAGATCTTAGTGTCTTGGGACACTTACGTCTAGATGGGAGTGTCCTCCGGACACTGGATGCATGGGGCCACCGTTTCCGCCACACCGGGACTTGGAACCACTGGCAGAATCGCATATCTGTCAAGTTTTGTAATCATCAATGGCTGATAAAAATCTGACTAGTTTATACCCAGAACATTCCAAGGATAACGAGGGATTCCCGTTTGTTATGGTGTGTTGCTTTCTCAGTCACTTTCCCTTTCTTTTATGGTAGATATTTACCATTGATTTAAGTGGTCCCCGACCAATTATCGATCTCTAGCAACGATATGAGCGAAGTGAAGACCGTTTGTTAATATATATATTGTCGAAAATCTACATGGTGATGGTTAAAAAATGTGGTACAAATATAAGTAAACCAATTAAAAGGTAACGGATCCCTTTAGCCTTCAATATCCAAGCCAATGTTATATTCGTGAATATTGGACATTGGCAAATCCCGTTATACGTCAAGTTTTCAGTCGAGGAACAAACACGTTCTGAAATTATCAGTTTATCAGTGTGGGAAACTCAGTATATAATTCTCATGTCATCTTATCAGAGCTCATTATAGAAAGTGCCAGGTACAAGTTTAATCCGATTGTGAGGGCGATCACACGTGATTCAGACAGAGGAACATCAACGGATTTCAGCTTCAAATGACGTGGAGCTTCCAAACATTTCAAAGGAAAAGCTGGTAATGCTAGCAGCAACATGAAACAGAGATAAAAGCCGTGTTTCCCTTCCAAGTTACTGCCAGTCATCGCCATGCAAGCGGGAGCGCGAATCAGAATAACAAGTAATTCCTCTCGGTTTCAAGTGGTCAGCTTTCTCTGGTGTTCTTTTGATAACATTCGATTACATCGTTCTTTCATCACCCGTCGCGGCAATATAACCAACGTGTCTATGGTGTCGCAAGAGTTAGCGTGCTTACTAGTGTCATTCTATAAGATGAGTGGAGCAGAGTCATGTAAGATGCAAGCGATAATTGCTTATGATGGAGTTGAACAAATTCTTGATTATGTTAGTGTACGATGGAGATGTGTACGCCGTTTCGTTTTGTGCAATATATCAAATATTGGCAGCTGCGCAAAGGGATGTACATGTAGAAGAGAAGCGTAAATTTTCTTTGCATACAGAGGATCTACTTCAAGGGTAAAATACTCCATAGTAAATCAAATGACCAATTCTTCGGGACTTATTTAACATTGGAGAGATAGGGCGATAGTTGAAAAACAGTTGGTATTTTGTGCAACTGTAAGTAAAATCGCCAAAATATCTAGCGGATGAGCTAAAGAACGACTCCAGATATTCAATTACCCTGAACAAAATCTAGTTCCGCAGAAAAAAAAACTTTTCCGAAATAAGACCCACTTTTAACCTGTACAGAATGCAGCAGTTGATGCAAGTGACCTTTCGTGACCTGGCCTTGTGCGCTTGCTCAGTTACCCTAGATTTGTAATGGCGATCTCGACTATTGCAAACCCTGTTTACTGCTAGTTATTTGGGAGTCTTCCCCTGTTGAAGATGTTTGCAAATTCAGGCCTCATGCTCCGCTTGGACAATATGGCACGATACAAGTGTTACTCTGTATCGCCTCTACCAATGACTGATATGGATACACAAATGGTGCTTTTGAGATCTAGGCGTCCAGACTGGAGAAAAACATGCTAAAGAGACATTCCAATCCACACTATTACTTGCACTCTGGTACACAATGCGACCATCCAAACAGCTTAGTCGCATCTTAGATTAGGTTTCGTGTTGAACATATATTCGAATACAGACATAAATTCTAAACAGATTTACTTGACACCGAAGAATTTACCCTTTAACGTCCATACATGCCCTCCAAGTAAATATTTGACGGCGTTATCGAGA
Source organism: Hanleya hanleyi (assembly GCA_036873755.1). Classification (NCBI taxonomy): domain Eukaryota; kingdom Metazoa; phylum Mollusca; class Polyplacophora; order Lepidopleurida; family Hanleyidae; genus Hanleya; species Hanleya hanleyi. The sequence continues at coordinate 16,412 of JAVTVY010026029.1, read as the reverse complement.
TAAAAATCTAGGCTGTTTATTCAACACGAGTGCCTTCATTCGTGTCGTTACTGTGAGCGAAATATCCTCACGTATGTGCACAAGGTAAAAGCTTCCATGGTTCACCTGTGGGTAAACACTATTTTACTGGCCTATCAATATCGAGATTAGCACTCTTTGCAAGTTTTAATGGAATAGATTTGATCAAATGCAAAGTGTGGGATGTTGAATCAATGACCTAAGGGATTAAATGACTTTTTTATTGAACTGAGATGGAAATCCGCTCGCCGGTGCTGAGTATTGACTCTAACTGGCACCAAAATTATATGAACGAATTCCAGCTTGTTAGGCCAATAATGGCAACATAACGGTGATCTCTGTTCGAGTGAAAGATTTCGGTCTCAGTAAAAACGGAATAATCATTTAGAATACAAGTGGTCTTTGAAGTACTAAGTTACAAAGTTCCCTCAGATTCCTTTGCCGTGTAACACCAGCGACAGACAGTCAATATCATCGATATAATGATCCGACTTTCCCTTTAAAGCGTTGTCGAAAACTATAACTGGTTCCCGCGTGAATACCAGTAACCGTTTTCCTATGATAAAAGTAGACTGTGGTACTCTCTGTTAAATCAAGATATTAACAGACAGTTCCAGCGTGCTGTTCCGTCTCCCCTCCAGCGATTGGTCATTCGATCCGCGTCATTTTAAATTAAGACGTTACCATTGGATCACTATATATAGAAGTCACCCCAATCTTCATACACAACGGGTGACTGTCTCAGTTGACCAACGGCCTCGTTTTCGATCTGAAATCTGCCATCCAACTCGGAAAATGTTGTTGTTGCTAGGCTAAGTGAAAAGCAGAATGCAGATTAACCTGTCGACCCAACTCTAACAAACAATGGTACTAAATAATTCAGTGCCGAATTATATATAGTGTGGACGCTTTTACCATGCTATACATGCTGTATGGGGTACAACCTTCTCTAGATAACGAATTTACAAGAATGATCAACAAGAATAATGATCAGCGATACGGATTTGATATGTTTGGAACAACATTATGTCTTGTCAGCATCAATGAAACTGCTGCCCGCCTCTCTGCAAGAAAATAGCTTATATCTATACTATGGCTGTTTTTCGAATTTTTCGACGAGTTTTTCGAATATAATGCTGTTATAGGAATTAGTTCTTTGGAATATGGACGTGGAATATCTTTCATGGGCGTCGGTTAAATATTGACTGACGGACTAGACGCTTGACCAAATCGACAGGGAGCAAGCAAATTACCGGATGAAATGACCCTAATGTAATATAAATCTCTAACTTATTTTTACGAGGAACTATGTATGTCAGTGTTGGAGGTGTTTCTCATAAACAAAACACCTCTTTCAAGAAGAAATATCTTGAAGAAAAACTATGCAACGAACGTGCTGAGAGTTTGGCTCGATTACTTCGTCTGCACACGTTTTGACACATTGCGTGAAATGGTGATCATAATATCCCCCCATTGCAACAGATACATGTAGTATGTTATTGGTATTCGAAACGGAGAAATATCGTTGTTCGGTGTGTTGCGGTAAGCGGTCTTACAAATAGAATGTTCAGGGGACAATCCAAGTCGGCGAAGAATGTCCTACAGACAATATTAACCAGTTAATCAGATGATGAATATAAATTGTAATTATTGCAGATATTCGCTAATACAATAAACTGTCTCGACGTAACGATATAGGAGACAGAACAATGGAACCTTTCCAAAAACAGTTAATACATCGCCATTTCCCCTTAGGATGATCGAGCAAATGGTGAAGTCATAAATCAATGTTAATGGAATCGCATTACGACGAATGTAATGTTCTGGAAATACAGTTCCACAATTGCAATTTTAAAAGCGAAAACAGGTGCACATTGCTGTCCTGTTCCTAATTCGCTAGAGTAGGTTTAATCACGAAATAATGACAGCGGAATCATTGCAACAGGTAGTTAATTTAATTTACTGTTGACAAACACTCCGTTATATGATGTGGTTAACTAAGCTCACACAGCTAATTCATAATACAGCCAGGGTCCAGTTTTACTCTCTTACATAACACCTCTTTCGAATGAAGTTATCCTTCATCATAATATAATCATAATAATCATAATATGCATACAAATAAGATGATGGTTTATCGACAGAATTCGAAAGCGTTAAGCTGAAACACCGCGGCCTCAAGAATCTCGTATTTAACGCTTATACTCGCGATTAGTCAAGTTCGACGTCAATTCTTCGCCAATTTCGGCGCCTTCAGGGCGGGAACATTGTCTTTACAGCGGTATGGTACAATAGCGGTGACTACGTGTTCTCCATAACCATACCAAGCGGACGCACGGCCACCGATAGCACCGTTACGGCAAATACGTATCATGCGGCGAGTACGACACATTGAATGGCATGACCATACGTCCCATAGCACTGACTCGGCGACGACACATAGCGATCTCACGAATGTCGTCTCGAACGCTTATAATAGAGATTAGGCAATTTTGGCGTCAATTCATACCATGTTGTTGTGTAGGCAATGTTTCCGCTATCGGGAAATCACAAGGCCCTGTGAGAATGGAAGACTTGCGCAATAAGACCAGCAGATAAATTGCTAGCTCTGTCAGCTGATTGGTTAACTGGCTAATAATCGACAAACAAGAAGTGGCGATCTCACAATCTAGTAATAGTTGTCATTGTGCAAATGCCCCCCCCCCCCGATGGTTCATGCTGTTTCTGCTCTTTGCACATTTAACAAAGAGAATAAACACATGGATCCCACACGTCCTCTAACTTCCTTAGCTTTGAAAAATTGGATCTCCAACGAAACGTCAGCTCCACAGCAATAAAGAAGTTGTTATCCATAGAATAGCCTTGTGTTACATGGTTATAAATATAACGTAATACCATACGAGCTCAATATGCCCATTCGAAAAATAATCTTGTATAAAAGTAATCAAATCCTAACTGAGGTACGTTATACGCTAGAAATTCATTTCGGTAAAGAATACTGGTCTGTGATGAGGGTAAAATGTAAATAACATCATAAAGTCTTCTTGGCATCATTGAAAACTGTTGACCGCTTCTCTCTTGCAAGAAACCGCCTTGACACGATTTGTGTGGGATTTTATCCACATACATATTTGGGATTGATGGCAACTGTTGAGCAAAAAAAGTCTTCTTCTTTTGTGGACAACGGCTGAAAACTGAATGTCAGATCTGACGTCAATATATTTCGTGCTGTTATATCTTAAATATTCAAAAGAGAGTAAATATTAATATAATTGTCAGTACTTATTTTTAGATTAAAATGTAATAGTGTGACAGTAAACAGCAGTATGAATATTAATCACCAAGATGTACGACATACACTCTCAGAAATATTCAGGGAATAATCCTGAATAGATCAGGCTGCACATCCACAACTCAATTTCAGGAATTTTACCTAAAATCGAGGGATAATTTCCTGAAATTCAGGTATATCATTCATGAATTAGAGCTAAATTACCTGAATTTTAGGGTATTTTACGTACCTGAATAGGGTCGAGAACTTACTAATCAGGGTGGAAAATTTGCCTGAACTTCAGGGAAAATCCTCTAATTCAGGGATCTTTTTCTGAAATTCAGGAAATTAACCCTGGATTTCAAGTAAAATCACTGAAATTGAGTTGTGGATGTGCAGCCTGATCTATTCAGGATTATTCCCAGAATATTTCTGAGAGCGTATACCGAAATGGAACCTTCGGGCAGTAATAGACTTGTACGTTGAGGTTATCAACAGGGAGAAGCGGATTTGCCCGTATATGCTCTCATATTTTTGTGTTACGCTTCATCATTCATTACAGTTAAGAATAAGAATATATTCATGAGCAATGCACGGGTATCAGTTCAAGTCAGGCTAGCACGCTCATCGCATATTGTGAATCCGACAGATATATAAATAATTCGGATATTGGCGCAAAAAAAAAATAATAATAAAGAAAGATCATTCCTCTCGAACCGAAATACCTGAGCCATACTGCTTGTACGAACATTGTGAAATTGGCACATATCCTGAAGATACCAATGCTCATATATCGTGTATTCTTGACAAGATAATAAACACATTTGGCTAACAACACTATCAAGTATACCATACCATTTCAATGTTCCTCTTAGAAAGGCATCTTGTATGTATATGTCTTCAGACTTGAATTATAAACAACCGGCATTGGCTTATTATGTTGTCTTGGCTAGTCTTGTATATTCACAGAAATGTAAATATGTGACCAAAAAGCAACAGTGGTTTGTGGCAATTACAACGAATATAAGGGAAGTGGGAAGAGGTGCCGACATACTGACAGAGCCACATGACCTCACAGTATAGTTTTCTGGTTAACTTATCCTAAAGCACATACCAAGAATCTAACGATTCGTGATATGTGTTGTATCTCAGGTACGCTTTTATTGTACCTGTTCATGTGGCAACTTGGATGGCATGACCACACGGCCCCTAGCACCGGCATAAGCGGCATTAGATACAAATCTAGACAGCTATGATGGAAATGCTCTGACAACTCGAATATTGGTAATTGGTGAGCTGTGTCGCTGTGACAACTCGTACATTGGTGATTGATGAGCTGTATCGTCGTCAGATGAAAATGACGGCATTTAACACAAAAGACTAGTCTGTAAAGCCCGATGTCGACCCAGCGTCAACTTCCCACAATATTCCCCAACATATATCAAAGACCAAAGGGTTCCAAAGACCAAACTCTTCCGATATATTTATGAATCACAGAATTCTCGACCCAGTTTTCTGCAATTTGCCCAAATGGGATCTTCGTGTTTTCCCCACAAATTCTCGGTAACTCCTGACGCGAAGGTTATCGTCAGGATAAAGGGGATTGAGCGATTGTGCCTTTCATTCATTAGATTTGAGGACATACATTTTGAGCGCAGGTGTATGTATTGAGCGTTGCTAATGTCAGGTTTATGTTTTGAGCGATGATAATGTCAGGTGACTGTATGTATTGTGCGATGCTAATGACAGGTGATAGAGCGATGCTAATTCATGGAGGACGTCTGACTCCTGGTTGTCGAATCCTAAGCTCGTCTTCATTGATATCTTCGTAACGTTAAGGACGACAGTGATGGACCAAGCGGACTGGCGATTAAAGACTTCGGCCATTTTGTAGAAGTTTTACCCACAGAGCGGAATCATGCCCACAACCCTGTATGAATGATTCACACTATAGTCACCAGAATCCTGTTAGAGCGCAGAGATTCCATCGAATTGGAGTTAGACCCTGCTTCTATTCGACGTTTTGTAGTGGTCTTCGAAAGTTACAAGATTTTAATTCCAATAAAGTCTTCCTCCTTAAAGATGGGAGCATAAAACATGCAGGAAAATCATCAACCCTATTTGAAAAAAAGCAGAAACGGAATTTTGACTTTTGTCGGCAAACAACATGAGTAATTTGGAGCATACCTTTCAGATAGTATGTTATCTTACTGAATTCTAACCCACATATCCACTAAGATAACATGTATTGACATATGTTTCTGGCATATGTCCTGGACACGTCTGCGACAGGTGTCTCAAGCAAGTCGATTCCACGGAAAGTACCGAAAACAACACTTGTGTTAAGAGCGTAAGATGTACTGATGATGGTAAAGAAATATTTTCGTTTTAGCCAGCGCTATTTGTTTCAATGCTACAAGCGGCCTGCATCAGTAGGTCTGCAACTTTCTGCTTGATGTAATAATCTACCGTACAATAAGTATCACTGGACAACAGCTAAGGGTAATTGAATTCACGAAATCAGCCGTCAAGAAATCTGGCTACCAATTCATCGAACGGGTTAACCAGATGAGCTTTTGGACTTGGCGTTGGCCCTGCGATTATTACAAAATATGGAACGTTTATATCCGCTTATGATAACAATCATTACAATTAAACAATACGCACACAGAAAGCTGTATACGAAATGTTTCCTCCAAACATCGATTTGACAACAAATTGATCCACGGTTCATCGACATATATCGTATTTTACTTTTCGCTTCTTCGGTGCTGTATGGCTGCAGACGGACAAAACTCGCACTGTGTTCTGGAGTTGTCGACTAAGAACTGTTTCCCAAAATATAATAGTGGGTTACATCTCCCTACTGGGGGAAACGTGTCTTCAGCTGAAGGCGATTGTCCTAGCGAAACCAGTCTTGGCTAGACAGATAGGAAGATTCCAGCTGCTTGAACTTTCACATACATCTTACCTGTTCTCTGTATCCAGATCCGATAATGAACACTGACAGCCGTATAAACCTCCTGAGTGGTTATCATCACGAAAAAGCTGTTCACTACCTACCGGACCGCGGCCGCCAGAAGGTAGATCTTAATGTTAATCTTGGTGACTGATCATGCTAACAGCATATCGAGGTGAGCACTCAGGAGACCACATCCTTCCACATATTATTAATGAATATCCAGTTTCTCTAACTCTAGCATAAAGGTTCAGCATGCCAGAGAAGAAACCGGGAAACAGGCACAGCTGAGCGTACCTTGTGTTTATATCTTGGTCATACCCCCTCAGTATAAGTTAGTCAGCGCAAAATGTTCTACGCAATTTGTTTTCTGTGTTATTTACGCGATTGCAGGTATTCTGTCGACTAATTATCAATTGATCAAAGTTATCAATTCCAGGTCTGATGTAAGCGACAGTGGTGTGAAAATATATTGGATATAGTAGTCCAAGAGCTGCCATGATTAGATAGCACCAGTAAATGGAAACCACGTAGGCTACCAAGCAAGAAACCGCGGGCGGCAATGCGGATTCAAATGAACTGAAGACAAAAATGTGTTTGAAGAGCACTACATAACAGCGATTGTAAACAGGTATAACAAGAGATAGTTTCTTTAATATATCTTGAATTCTTCATGATTCTGAGGTTGACAGAACGTATAAATATGTAATATCGTAAAGCTTGCTGAGGCGGACACCTGAATTCTACACCTGCACAATGTGTATTAAATTATTCAATAAATTATAGAATAGTTGAGGACTCCCTCATTTATATGTAACAAGCTATCTGCCAGATGTGCATACACCAGTGAAGGAAAAAGGCCTATTCGTTGCCGAAGGTATTTTGTTATGAACCTTGTAAATCAACATATCGCCGTGAAAAATGTTAGCAGATTTGCATTCTGTGCACTTAAGATTTTTTTAGAAACCGAGTAGGAGAATCAGCCGTCATCCAGAACCGAAAATCAGGCAAACATTATCTAGGGTCAATATGGCTGGTTCACGGCAAGAAATTATTTTTATGTAGTCATTATAGTCTGTGAAATGACCAAAAATGTGAAATTTTGATCTTTGTCCGCCCGAAAGAGATGTTATGCTGACGCGGCTTGTATTCACTGTATTTCACATGTGACAAGCGTAAAACCTGTCCAACGGACAGACGGAACGCAAATATTGGCATATGCAGTGTAGAATGTGCATGGGCATATGTACTGTAGAATGTGGGCATATGTACTGTAGAATGTGGGCATATGTGGGAGGTTTCTTTATTTTTGTTAAGACACCGCTTTCCATTATCCACATTTTCTTTTTTTCAAACAGTATTTTCTAATAATAAACATGTAAAACCTCAACCAGAATATAAGTAAAGAACAATGATCGGTGAAGAACTGAAGCATTCAGAATAGTTGATAAAATTTCAGCAATCTACAATAAATTGTCTATCGTACTACATTTGGACATTTTACTGAACCCCGCCATCGCCCAGTAGCTACCCCCGCAAATAAACAGACAGACTTACACATGCTGTTATTAATTTTATGTTTTTGGTTGAATGCCCTTACCAATCACCCTGATTCCATCGCTAACCTGTTAAGTTCTGGCCTTCCGACAACCAACTTTTTGGTCTCATTTTGGAAGCCAAATACTCCTTTTCAAACTTTTTATTCTATTAGGTTATCCATAATGACTTCAATGCCATCCGACGAAGTTTCTGGACATTTCGACTAAAACTGCGGTCGTAGGCTCCGGCGAAACAAACAAACAAGCAAACAGAGATGGTTGATAATTTTATATCAATACAGAAGCAGAGCAGACATAATTTTCTTTTGCCGTTGTTAACATGCCTAAGCTTATGTATATTAGATGTCATGACAAAAATAAACTGCGTTTGTCTTGTTCATCCAACCGAACGGCACATCTCGAAGATCTCCACGTGTTCTTTTGTTGTGCTATGCTGCTAACATTATCACTGCTTTTCTTGAATGTCACTTCTCTTCTATATTTATTTCTCTCCGTGTCGAGATTCATAGTATCGGCCCATCTTTTAGTACAAACGTACTATTTTGTTAACCTTCTTGTTGAATGTATATATACAATGACAACTGCTTACAGATACATGCAGTGCCATGTCTGGCATAATTATTGAACCACATAAGAATTAATGAAACATGCAGCATCGTTAGAAAATTTAATATCGTATGTACTTCTGTATTTTAACACATGCACGATCGTTAGAAAATTAAATATCGTATGTGTTTCTGTATTTTAACCATGTATTTCATTACAATCATGTAATTCATATCGATAAAGGTATTCAAATCCAGTCGGTATTTTTGACTAGCTTAATATTTTTACGTAAATTTTATTTTGACTTCTGCTTGCTTATTGAATGTCACCTGCTTGTGTGATGTATACTTTCCATAAACTGTTTAAAGGATAGTCGGGGTTTATTTCAAAAGCTCAGATTAATAAAGTCAACATCAACCCTGACATGAAGCTGCTCGGTATACTCAATTTACAAAACCCAATCCATTTATTTTATGTAGGCATCTACACATTTTGTGCTTCTTATATTTGGTAATCTTTGTGTCCCTTTTCATATATTTTTCTATTGAAGCCAAGGACGGACACTTGTCCCAAATGTGGAGAAAAGTGTCCTAGCTGGGTTAGAAGATAGGAACCGGACACTCTAAGCCACCGGACATTATTAGCTTCCACACCGGATCTAACGCATTTTTTCAAGAATAAGGATAAATCATGTCTAATGTTCAGGTAAAACGATATGAACAAGCATTACCTGACCCTGATGTAAGTTCTCGAAGAAATGGCAGAATTTCCGTTACACGTAATCACGCGTTCAGTCAAGAAACAGAAAATGAGATTTGCCAGTTTTACTGACATGACTGCTCGGAAGATTCTTTTTTTTATGAGTATACGGCAATCAGTTTGTATTTAACTCTTATGTAATGAGCCTGTCATATCTCGTTAATGAGAGCTAAAAGTTTACCCCCAGTGCATTGCGATTCGAGCATAGAGACGTAAAAAGATTTTAGCTACAAATAGTGATTTAGAGGGCTTACACGTAGCAAAATAATGGCCGGCGATGCTAGCTATTTCTCCCATATTTATTTTCGATGGTATATGTGATAGAGATGAATCTCGCGTTTCTTTCCAGCCTACTGTCATCCATCGCCATGCAAGCGGAAGTGTAAATTAGAATAACATTTTTTCCGCTCTTTTCAATTTGGTCAAGTGCCAAGTGGCATTCTTCTGATAACACCCAATAACGGCGGACACCATCACCATCGCGTTAATACAACCGAACAGACGTGTCTGCAGCTCTTTATGGGGGATGACTGAATTGCACACGTCACGAAATGATGTGGAAGTCGACTGGAGTTAAGTTACGTTGATACCCGCGCTTATACTGGGAATTGACAACAAATCCTTTAACCGTCACATTATCATTGGAGATGTTGAGATGGAGATGACAAGACATCCATTTGGCAAGACTTGCGATGCCCTCTGTAAAATCAGTGTGATTGTAGCTTTGTAACTGGTAAACATGGCGGAGAACGAATCGCTTGGTCGGCGTTGGGCCTCAGGGATACTCTCTAAAAAAACTCGAGTGAACTGTTGCACTTACGTTTGAATGAAATGTATCTGTTCTCTAAAACTTGAGTTACTTCTCACTCAACGTGAGTTACTTTTCACTTAACTTGAGTTAAAAGAAATAAGTTCACTCAACTTGACTGGGATCAATTTTCACTCTTATGCTTGAGTGAATATCACTCAAGTTGAGTGCATTTAGCTCAAGTTGAGTGAAAAATAACTCAAGTTGAGCAAAAATCTCACTCAAGTATTGAGTGGGATCAATTTCCACTCTTACTTGAGTGAAATTTCACTCAACTTTTTTCAGAGAGTATATGTTTTGAACAAGGACATGCATTCGTTTTGGCCGTTTCTTATATCTAAAGTTCATCATTTTCCAACAGATGACTTGATAGGACAATTACATCATGGCTATTAAATATTTGTATATAATATACAAGCCGGTACTAGTTGTCGTATAGACATGCTAACAAAATGTCCATTGAACAGCTACAATAAAAGCGTGGCTGAGATATGAATCATCCCAAGGATAAGTTTCTGTTCTAAGGTTTGTTAGTGAGTCATACTGACAGGGTTAAGACAGTATTGTCTACAACGTTTTTTGAATGTAGTCCCGATCTGACACATTCTAGATTGTGTTTCCAAGATATTACACGAACAATTGATTAAGTGTCCTATTTTGGTCAAAACTAGATCGGAAACAGTAAACTGATATTGTTGCATATTATTAGCTAGCGAAATTATTGTTACATAGTTGTTCAGTGAAACCACTGTTCAGCGACAAAAAGCAGCTAGCGAAGTTTCCAATGAAACAATTACAGTCAAAAATCACCCCAGGCGTGAGTGATGCTTTTTAATTCCTCCAGCGGCATATTTTATGTTATCTCAAACATTATTTCACGCTTAACCAAGTGGCACTTAGTTCGTTATGGATCATGGCTTGATAAACCCAGTCGACTTGGATAATCTCAATGATACAATTGTGAATTATTTAATAACTTCATTGTGGCGTATGATTTGATAGGCCAAGCCCTGCTACATCGAGTGCTTATACAATGATGCGTGAAATTTAACATACGATACATAGTCGTGGACAAGGAACAAAACGAACGATTCGTACCTCCACCTGCTCATTTGATCAGATTACAACAGTGAGTCATTAAGTATATCATAAATAGTAACATTTTGAAAACCTTAACATCCGTCATGTCATATTACAATCATTGCAAGTAAGCTCGTATGTCCGTACATTAAATTGCGTTTCTGTGCTGGAAGGTATACATATTCTCTTCGGTGACTCGGTCGCATGTATGCATCCCACACTATCACGATACGTCTTTGAGCAATCTTTTCCCTTCATAATTTGAAATCGAATATCATTGATAGTAATAGTAATAGGCTAAAAAATAAAATATATAATGCGAATATTCAAAGGTGTGTTCTCCATGATGTATTTTGTAAAAAAAAAATATACAGAATTATTTGTTGCATTTATGCAACGCGATAGATTATGGCATATTCAGTGTAAGAGCTTCGGGCATAAATCAATTAACTCCTGTATCGAGTCCAGTGTGTTTAACGAAATGGGTTTGATACATCAAATTATTTCATTACAGAACGTAAGGTTTACTGATGTGCAGAAGTCACACGCTGTTCATCTACCGTGCCATTAATATTGCTAGACTTTCATTATAATTAATGAACGCATCGACGCTACCATGGACGTTATGAGCTTACATGTATAAGCTCATCGGTGTTTTATTCTTTCGGTTCCGCCAGTTTTCACCAAATTTCTGGATATTACAAATAATAATCGACGAGAAATCTAGTAGTTATCTATCTGATCGAATCAATCGAATGAAACGCGAGGGAGAAAAGTTTATCAAAAAGTAACACTAAAACTGGGTATCATTTCTTACCGAAGTGAGGTATTCGTGGACTCATATACATGCAATCGTATATGCATGAAATCAACGTCATCTTCTGGGGTCAAACGAAGCCTTCTAGGAGATTTTAGTGGTTTCCCTGTTGTTTAATTATAACATGATATTTGGTGCGATAACATGGATGCCTTGAATCCGAATCTTATATTTTCCAACATTATTTTGACAGATTGCATCCTTTTCTAGCAGCACGTTACGGAAAAAGTCATGGGTGATGAATCCTGATATGGTCGACTTGCGACGAAAGGTGTTCATGCGTCGGATGCAGACCGAGGCACGCATTAACAAGTAAGAAAACTGACCATTACTTCTATTGGCCGTACATACATTCGCCAGATGGTAGCCCGAGGAACACTGCATCTACTGCAAAACACAGTGCGATGTTTTCACCCTTCGAAAACAAATTACCCAGAACTCCGAATCCTATAGAAACCGACAAGATAGAGCTACTCCAGTTGTTTACATGCTCAAACGTCCATTAATGTCTATTTGACATGAACAACCGAACTTCAAAGCTGTTTTGGGCAGGCGAAATCACCAGGGGCGGTTAATGAAATCTAGCACTAAATTCCACGCCCACTGTGTTCAATTTGAATCCAACCGCACATTTTGAATGCACAGTTTTGCACATGGCAGTGTGACTAACGTCACAGGACCTACGAAGTAGGGCCTACGAAGTAGGGTAGGCTTTAGGACTCCGTTGCTCACTGAACTCTTGGAAATCCCCCGCCTCAAGTTGAAATCCTGCCTATATTAAGATGAGCACAGCCCAAGTCAAAATCACCAGTGATTTTCATCAAAAATCACCAGAAATATTCATCAAAAATAGATCAGCTCAGAACTTGCTGGTAACAGTCCCCTAATGCACCTTCATGCAAAAAATCAAGGATCTAATGTCAACGGTTCTCCTTATTTTACCGACGAAATGATTCGGATGGACTCACTCACTCACTCAATCACTGACTACCGGACAATTTGCAGATGGTAGCCTACTTCGTAGGAACAACCGCACTTTTTGAATGTACAGTTTTGCACAACAGCGAACTGTTTTCATATGATTTGCCCATTTTAACGAGGAAAATAATCTCTAGATCACTCTTTTTAACGCTAGGTCTTTCATGCAACCATAATCTGCTCAAGGTCTGATTAACTATATCACTGATTCACACTTAACCAAAATGATAATTTACTCAAGTTGCCATCTATTGGTCCGTTGAAATGACACGGTCTAATCTGTGATAAAGTATTGTCCCATATTGTATCCCAGGCCTAATCTGGCCCACAGGGAACATTTCTTAACATGGGTACTATATTACATAGGCATAAAAATATCGAACTGCTGAATGGTACTTCCTTCGCTGTTTTCCTGACAAGCTACTCGCGATTAAGTATATTTCTGTTCCGGCGCGGTTGAAATTCCATTCCATTTTGGGGTATGGAATACGGATCGCAGATGATTATTAAAATCAGAGCTGGAGGGTTGGATTCATCTCGAGTTGTTGCAACATTGGTCACATTGTGGGATGAAGTAGGAAAATTGTTGACGCCAAACACTATTCAATATTCTCATACGGAAGAAAAATAATGTCCCGTCTGTCGCATTCTGGTTTATATGTGCCACTATAAGGCCGAGGCCCGTCCAAGGCCGTAATGACATGTAGAGCAATCGTATTGACTGTGATCAAAAATCTCCTGATACGCTACACATTCACAATTCAAAATACTGGATGGAGCTTTGATCACACAGAGAACACAGTTGTTGTTTCTTTCAGCCCTGCTCTCATTAGCGCCCCATCAGTGTTACTTTTTTCTGGCAACGTTGCTATGTATTATGTTGGTGTGTCGTAATATACTCGTATGTTTAACGCGAATACTTTTAAATTCACAATGTCGGCCATATAGGGTTCTAGTAAAGAGTAAAAATTTGGGTCGGAAAATCTGACCGAAAAATCGATCAAAAATGCATATTTAGCATATGACGTAACTGTGAAGTCTTCAAAGCGGCCATCTTGCAATTTATTTATTTATTTCTTTCTTCTTTTTCGCACTTTTTAGTTGAGCTCATGTTGCGAGAAGTTCACGACCGCTATCTCAATGAGCAAAGAAATATTTGGAGGGGGAGTGATGGTGTGAAATGGAGCCTGATCAGGCCTCATATACCCTAGGCCTGGTTGAGTTAAATTATTATGCAAAAATTCAATTAAAATGGTCAGTCAGTTAATCCACAATACCGACACATATCTTCATGGTCGCTTAAGACCAGAAATAGATATCTGGAAGCTAGTGGTAATCATATCCAAAGTACAGATGGAACTGTGAAAAGATGACCTGGTATCTAATTCCATGCATCAGACAGCACTATCCGTTTTGTATCCCGCTTTTGTTGACACGATGTCGTCTTTGCAACTCGGTTGTACGTGTTTCAGTATTGATGTTTCAAACAGGTCTTTGGACTGTTATACTGAGACGACAACGCGAGTGAAACATGCATGTCACAACCATGAAATAGCTGCATCGTTACGTCTATCAGACAAGTTTTTGTGGAAAAATAGGATGAAACATGTAGCATTTTGAAACATCTATCGTGTTACCCATCTCAAAATGAAACATTGAACACGTTACTTTTTTTTCAGTGTAGCATTGTGAAATGTATATTTAATAAAACAGGTGTGTGAGGCATACCCAGATTTGGGCATCAAGCTGGAACTGGAGATATCGCACAGACAAAACTCAATAGGGTTCTTCTTTGCAATGAACTAACCTCGATGTCATCCCAATCCACAATTCTGAAATGGAGTTTTAGCACTGGCATAACAATCTGGAAAGATTTCCTGATTTTTGGCCACAGTGGCGTTGATCTTGCGACATCAAAATGAAGACTTCTTCCTTGACCCATGAATGAGGTATACTCTAAGTTTGGCATCAGTCCGTCTTTTGGAACTGGAGATAGCGCATTGCTTACAAAATTTAACAATCCGACAGCCAGACTCGCTATTGCAATATATGACCTCGTCTCACGACGGATTGATATAAAAGGTTTAATAATGAAATTGGTGAAATAGAATCTTCGATAATGAATGTAGATTAGAACGCATCTCCTAACTCTAATTAGTATGTACCTCGAGGATTGTCAAAATTCCTATTAATCCCAACCGGAATGCGCCCTTTAGCACATAAGAATAGATACCCGCATATTATCGTCGACAAGCGCAAGCGCAAGCAGATCCTGGTATCCCAGGAATATAATGAACATGTGTGATAGACTGGAGATAACAAATGTAGGGCTTAGAGTTATTACTACTGTTTACATGTCTACCCGTTGATGAGCAATTAATTAATGTTCGATATTTTACAAGATTTACTCTATGAACGAGATCGTCTATGAACGAACAGGTAACGTATCGTATTGATTAATTAAGTTATATATTAGATCCTGCACTAGTTCCCCGAAGAAGCCTCTAAGCCGTCTAGGGTGCTTCTGAATAAACTGAAGGTTTTAACTTGAGCCTGTTAGACAATACCATATCATAGTATTATCATAGTATTCGAAACCAAAAACTATACTTTTTTACAATGTGGCAAATAGGTATGCGCCAAACTTAGAACCTTAATCTTACTTGATCGTCTTCAACAATATATTTATAAAACGCCAAAAAATATGAGTCAGATATTATGCGTTTCTTAATCACATGACCGAAATATTGATAACGAATATAAATTGCCATTACAGTTATTCCCTTAATCCAATAAAATGTCTAGGTAAGAAAAAAACATATTAACCTTTCCGGTAACAAGCAATTTCCGTGAGTTAATACATCATACATTCAGCAAACATTTCCCGGGGATGATCGATAAAATACTAGTACAAGTAGTAAATTAATAACCCGGTGTAATACGATAATAAAGTTCTAGACAATAGGGTTCCGCAGTTGAAATTGTATTTTGGAGCCAAGATGGTCATGCCTCAAAAAGATAGCTTGTGGTAGTGATTATTAAATACATGTATCAATATAAGTGCTGGTTGTTTCATGAAAGTCTTGGACACGAATGCACGGCTCTGTAATGACTTCGGTACATGATTTCCACAATTCTTCAGAAATAATGTCATTGCCATGGAACTATTCGACGAAATATTCCAAACAATCCTTCAACCTTTATCATTACCCTGGCATGAGTATCGCCAAAATATGATCGGAAATGTACTTAGGTGTGAGGCCTAACACATCACTCGTGACTGCTCGGCTTATTCCGTGAAGTCATAATATTTCGGGCATCAATGGTGTAAGGATTTTACAGCTCTCAGCTGTAAACCGTGAGCCGCCGCACGTGAGGCACATCACATGCTGTAGGATGCGTTTCCCCTCACATAGTCCTCGTTGTATTTCTCTCTTATCGGGGGATAAATTATATATCCAAATGAAATGGACATTCCCCTTGCTAGGCAATATGACTGTCTCCCCCTTCTCTCGTACACAGCCGCCACGTTAGCCGGACGTTATCTTGGAAAAGAACTAAATAGCAAAGCGTCAGCTCCGACTTTCAATACTCAGCCGTCGCCCATAAAGAGATTT
>JAVTVY010026028.1:0-104354 GCA_036873755.1 Hanleya hanleyi | reverse complement strand
AAGCCACAGTCACAGTATCGCTGATTATACCTCCTCGAGCCAGAGGGAAGCTGTATGACTCAGTGGTTAAGGCTAATAGTCTGATCAGGCTAGTGTGTCAGAGTGAAAACACACAGGTCCTTGACAGCAGTGTGGGCTACCTGAAATCCAATGGAGACCCAAATGCCCACCTCTACCATGATATGGTTCATGTAAACAGGCGTGGAATCGGTGTATTTGCCAAATTCATTCTCCAATCACTGTACAGAAACTACACACCCTATGGCAACCGAGAACAAAATCGTGGGAACTACCAACACTACCACAGTCCAACTTCTCCTTCGACCAATGACTACAGCGTCTACACACCCTCGCAGCAAATGCGACCACCATCCTTCAGTAGCAGGCCATCATACAGCCAGTCAGTGAGTTACCACTCTCCAGGGACTACTAATCTACAATCAAGTGAATGGCCCACCTTGATCCCTGCAACTGGTTCACACTATCCTGAGGGTCGACCCAGTGAGTGGCCTGTTTCGAACCTTGTAACTGGTTCACAACATCCTGATGCTCGTGTAACTTTCAAACATGATGATCCTCAAACTAGCACAACATCCAACTCGAGAAAAGAGTCCAGCTCCTCGGGGGACACTCGTCATATTGTCCAACAAATAGTTCAGTGCCTCTCTGCCATGCTCTAATAATTTCTCTCATTGGTTGATGTACAAAGTTTTTGTACAAAGTGAGAATCATTACTTCAACATATTCATTAATCTAATATGGATGATTTGTAATGAATATAGTAACAATAGTAGATAATTCTATATTTCAGAATAATGCGTTTATTAACTTTGTATGCCATACACTGAGTACTTGATTGACTGATGTACCCATATTCTTGTACAAATGTGGATCACTAGTCAGCCTATACTTTTATCAATTGAATGAAATGCATAATCATATACACCTAGAATGTATATGGCACTTCTGCTTTACTGAACAATAATATTAGGTTCAATAATTGATAAACCTGTACAGGCAGTAAAACTGTGGAATATTTTGGTGTAATCTGAATGAGGTTAATATATATATATATTTCTTTCTACGGGTTGATTCAATTCTAATTGTTATATGAGAATAACTTGGGTAATAGGATAGCCTACGACAGGCCATTTTAGTTGCATACATATTAGAATGGAGTGGTTTAGTTGTTCCTTCTGGAATGTACAGGGCCTTGATGAAGATAAGTGCTCTGACCGTGATTTTCATGATGCTGTTAGAAAATTTAGTTTCATCGGTCTCACAGAAACGTGGCAGCATTCTAATTTTAATGTTGACATTCCTGGTTATAAATTTAAGAATTTTAATACACCTCGTATTTCTGACCGGAGACCAAGGGGTGGTATTGGTATTTTGTATAAAAGTTCTCTTGATGTTCATGTTGTTCATGTTTCTGATCTTATGATATGGGTGAGAATCGAATCAAACTGTATTAACACTGAGCACGATTTGTATGTAGGTATTGCTTATTTCCGACCTGACAACTCTCCATACTGGAAACATTACACTGGTCCTGATCCTTTTGAGGAACTGGATACTATACTATGTAAATATGGCACTAAGGGGCACATTATTCTGGGTGGCGACTTTAACTCTAGAACCGGAACTCGGAGCGAGTTAATTTCTTCACAAGGTTCCCAACACCTTCCAGACCTACCCGAGGACACCTATAACTATGTACATACAATGCGTAAATCGCAAGATCCAATATTAAATACATTTGGCCGAAAACTTATCGAACTCCTTACTAACAACAAACTCATAATATTAAATGGCAGAACAGTCGGTGATGAACTGGGAAAGTTTACTTGTCATACTGGGCAGGGAAGAAGCACAAATGACTACGTGATAGTCTCGGAACTGTTCCTGTCTTACATAAAATACTTCCATGTATGCCCTTTGTTGTATCTGTCCGACCATTGCCAACTATTTTGTCTATCAAAGCTCAAGATAATGCCCGTTAACAAGCTTACATCCACAACTAACATCACATTTAACAAAATCAAGCTCAAGCGTAAATGGAACAAAAACAGTCCAGATAAAATTCAACATGAACTTCGAAGCGAGGAGATAAAACATCTACTTAACAACTTTATCATGCTACCGTATGCTCTTACAGATGCTGGGGCTAATCAGTGCTTACACGATTTTACTGATATAATTCAATTGCTTAATGCCAAGGCAACAACACAGGTCAAAATTAACAAAGCCACTAAAAAGAACAAATGGTATAACGGCAGCTGTAAGTCGGCTAAATATAAAATGAAAGGTGTTTACAAACTGTATAATGATAAACAGACTGACGATCATAGAATGTCATATCTTAAAACTAAAAAAGAATACAAAAACTTAGTGCGTAGAACCAAGTCACAGTACTATAGTAGCCTAATAGATAAACTACAAGATGCTAAAGAACGTGATGCATCTTATTACTGGAAACTCTTAAAAGAACTCGGCGGAACGCAAAAACAAATAGACAGGATACCGATTGACAATCAAGCAATCGCTAGCCATTTTACCCAGCTTCTAGGCAAACCACAAGAGAACACGATGAACACTAATCTCCCAGATAATCCATCCGCGGAATATGATAACAATCTAAACACGCCAATTACAGCCATCGAAATTCAAAATTCTCTTGCTGAACTAGGTAATAATAAATGCCCCGGTGAGGATGAAGTAAGTAATGAGCTGCTGAAAAGTGTACTACCTAGTGCCATTGATCACACTGTGCGTCTTTTTAATATCATTTTGGACACTGGTTACTTTCCTACCCAGTGGCGTACTTCTACGATTATTCCATTACACAAAAAAGGAGATCGATCCAACCCTGAAAATTACAGAGGCATTGCTATTGGCAACGCATTAGGTAAACTTTTCACCAAGATATTGAACAAACGTATTTCTGAACATATAGAAGATACTGGTCAAATAAGTCCAAATCAAACTGGGTTTAGACCCGGTTATCGCTCGACAGACCATATATTCACCTTGCGAACAGCTATCGATAAATATAGTCATTCTAAGAAACCGCTCTACTCCTGCTTCGTCGATTTTCGCAAAGCATTCGACTCCGTTGACAGAAGTCTCTTATTTACTAAATTAAAAAAGAAAGGGATTACTGGTAAAATATTTCGACTCATTTCAACACTATACAGTGACTTATCATATCGATTAAAATTTAATGATGTCATATCCTCAAATTTTAGAAGTGAAGTGGGTGTCCGACAGGGTTGCTGTCTGTCACCGACACTTTTTAGCATTTTCATCGTTGACATCATGCAACTTTTTGACGATGGATGCAAGCCCGTAGGCTGGTTTGGCAATGGGGGGGTTCGGTAGTGAATAATGCGGAACTCCTAATGCGAGCGCCGCAGGCGCGAAGCCCGGCTAGGGGGGTCCGGGGGCATGCCCCCCCCCCCGGAATTTTGTTGAAAATTTAGATGCCATATGGCGCGTTCTGGCGCATTTTGACAGCATATGTTCGACATCCGCCAACTGCTTTTTTTCCGACTGATAAATTCAGTATATGACTATAATCGACTCGTTGTGTGAATGATAATCTTGTCGACTGGGAGATGGTTAATATTCAACCATGGGAAACCCCCTTTGATCAAGATTATTATCATTATCTCCTCACTCCAGTGTGGTGGCTAAGAGTGGAGATAAGTGTCCCGTTTCTCTTTTTATTGAGTGAAGAGTGTCCTACCTCTGAAGATATCTGGAGAAGAGTGTCCTTACACTCTTAATATGGGATATTCTTAGCCTCCACACCGGCCTGCCGATATATTTGTGCCACTTCAGTTCACACTTGTTACGATCTGGTAAAGAGATGGATAAATCACGCCAACAATTCCTCCGATTGAGCCATCCTATTATCAAGGAACTGGTCCATGTTTATTACTGTATGTTTCGCCGCTATCTGTCATAAAGAAAATATGTCAACCAGCAAAGACTTGATCACGTTAAGAATAACAATGTACAGCGCCGGCGGAAGCTCCCAAAAAGTGGGGGGGGGCTCGACTATCATAGCACTTTAGGCGAGGGTCCAGGGGCCGCCTAGGCCCCGGAAGCTCCGCGCTCCTAGATGGCTGTCGACGCATTCTGGCCGATTTGCGGCATACAAAACGACGTATCATCACTATATAATCAACTGCATTTTGAGATTGTTTTCGTGATTTTTTTCTCGTCATTTAAAAGAAAAATTGAGTTGATAACTTTTGAATGTAAAAGAAGTATTTTTTTCCTTTCCAAAATTCGAACTATACGCAGTGATCTCGAAGAAAGTAACATTTCAGCAGAGGGTTGGAGAGCGCTGACGTGTTTGAAGAGAAATATGTGAACACAAAAAAAAGAAATAATATGAACGCAATTTTGATTTCTAAATTTGATAAGCAGAATCGTCCAATAAAGCGAATGCAATTTCTACGTAAATTAACATCTAAAACAGTTATTGGTCATTGTGAACGGAACAGAAGAATGAGCAAATCAGAGCATTTAACCCAAACAGCAACGTGCCCCTCCAGTGCAAAGTCACCGCTCCGTGAGAACCTGGCCTACAGGGCAGCGCGAAGCGCCGAAGGGGGGAAAACCGGCCTGTTTATCTGGTCACATTAGGACCAAAATCATGAAAAAGTCACCCAGCTTTTGTTGAAACTGGGGGGAAGGAGGCAGGGGGGCTGAGCCCCCGCCCTCTCCAACTGAATGTGTAGCAATGCCAGGGAGGTCAATCGTTCCTGGCCCATGGATGCCCGCATGAAAGCCCTTCCGTGCACTCTGAATTTTTTTCCCCCGGCAGCGGAACTCGGTCTGCTCTGCGGGGGGGGTGCGTACGCACCCCCCGAACCCCCCCAGCCTACGGGCCTGGGTATGCCTATTAACATAAATGGTCAAATGATATCGCATCTCCTTTTTGCTGATGACCTCCTGTTACTGTCTGAATCGCAGGCAGGACTGCAGAGTTGCCTTGACAAACTTCAAGCCTATTGCGACGACAACAAAATGTCCGTCAATATGGATAAAACGAAAGTGGTTGTCTTCAAAAAAGGCCCACAAAATACTAACCAGAAGTGGAATATTGGTACTACTAACATTAGTCAAGTAAACGAATACCAGTATTTAGGAGTTGTGTTTTCCAGAACGGGACACTTTCGGCAAAATATGGAACATTTGAGTCGGAAAGCATCACGTGCTTCGTATTCGTTGATTAATAATTTAACTGATAAACACGTACCCATAAAAACAGGATGCCATTTATACCAAACACTAGTTAAACCTGTATTATTGTACGCCTCTGAGGTCTGGGGGGTTGATGCCCTGCAGTACAAAAACATTGACACCATACCATTTGAGAAAGTTCAAAACAGATTTCATAAGAGGTTGCTTCAGGTCAACAGAGGAACGCACAATTGGGGTGTTCGAGCTGAGCTGGGCCTAAACCCTCTCTTTTACGATGTCGCTCTGAGGTCCGTGAAATACCTTAACTACATTGGGCAATATCACGACAGACTGACTTTCCATGCCTTCCAGGAACAATTGCTACTAGCTGATAAGAACACTGGCTGGCTGTACAAACTGAAACATTTCCTAAGCGATAAATTAAATATAACCGACATAGATAACATGCATTATTCCTCACTTAAAACATCATTAGATACATATGTGAATTCATGTTTTGATCTATCGCTTCGTGACCATACGCAATCAAATGGATCCAGGAGTAAGTTGAGAACTTACAGATTGTTCAAATCAAATATTGAGTTTGAACCCTACCTATCATTGTGTAGACAATCTCCAGCTCGACAGTTCTTCTCAAAATTACGTCTCAGCGACCACAGACTAGCAATTGAGACCGGAAGGCATACTAGACCTATTACTCCTGTCGAACACCGGATATGTAATAAATGTAATATTGTTGAAGATGAAATGCATTTTGTAATGTCCTGCAAAAAATTTGCAGATAGTCGATATGTACTATTTCAGTATGTGGTAAGAGAATATCCGGCTTTCATGAAATTAACAACTGCTGATAAATTTATTTTCATAATGTCATGCCGTGATAGTCCAACAATAATTAATACAGTGTGTTCAACACTCCTGAAATGATACAGAAATGATAGCTAGTGACTGTTCTTTACCAAAGCTATATTCACGTTCAGATATACGCGTTCATGTATATAGATTACATGTGCTTCTGTTTTGCATTTCAGTATTTTACTGTTCTACTGATTTTATTTACTCTTGTACTCTGCCATATCTGGTGTTCGTACAATAAAATCTTGAATCTCTTGAATCTTGACCCTTCCCATTGTGATATTTTCTTGGCGAGCCGAGAAAAACGAGACCCCACAAGCCATAGTGAATCCCACGAAAACAATTGACCACCCCCCCCATATAGCCAGTGTGGGACTACATGAGTCTATATACAGACTTACCCGGTACTTTTCCAAAAATTTCACCGCTTCGCTCCGGGGCCCTTCCCATTGTGATTTTCTTGGCGAGACGAGGAAAACGAGACCCCACAAGCCATAGTAAAGCCCTCCAAAAAAGAAAATTGACCGCCCCTCCCCCCATATAGGCAGTATGGAGCTATATGGACCTACACAGGCCTCGGTGAACTTTTTCCAAAAATTTCACCGTTTCGCTCCGGGACCCTTCCCATCGTGTTCTAAATGACGAGACGTGAAAAACAAATCCAAACAACCCATATCACAATGAAAGTGTGTGAATTTCCCAGGTTGAACCTATACCCCCATAGCCAGTATGGAGCTATATGGGGCTATATACAGGTACTTTTCCAAAAATTTCACCGTTTCGCCCCGGGACCCTTCCCATTGTGATTTTCTTGGCGAAACGAGAAAAACGAGACCCCACAACCCATAGTAAAGCCCACAAAAAATATGACCAATCCCCCCCCCCCCTTCATACAGGCATTTTCCCGTATATTGTATAGTGTACAGGTAAAGTCCGTATTCCGCATTTTATTTATTTATTTTATTTATTTTTTTATTTTCTGTGAAAACACCCGATTGACCAATATTACCCCTATGGGATAGGATTGATAGGAGTTTTAAGGTAAAGTCCGTGCTCCGCTTTTTTCCGGAGAAATTTTACATGCACCCAGCCATCTATAACGGCCTAGAGTCCGTGTTTCGTTTTTTATTTCCGGGAGATGTTTTTACATGCACCCAGAGGTCAAAGGCCACCAGGGGGCGCTTCCTATACTATAACATGGAAACAGCGCCCCCCTGGCGGATGCAAGAGTTACCTCCCCCGGCAAAAGTTGGCTTTAAATCACGGCTATATACTACTTCCCGCTCTGGGATATGTATTAAACTAAGGAGTTGTAATGAAGTTTCCATTCAGCACGACTGACTGGAACCGCGCTGGTAAATTTTTCTCTCCTACGAAACCACAATGGATATTACAACTGTGGCTGATATTTCTACGACTTTGAACTACACTGTACAACAGATCAAGAACATGGAGAATGATTTTGACGGCCAGTTTCTGAACTGAAACAGAATCTCCAGCTCCATTTCGCCGGGTTTTCAGCAGAAGTTAATATCGGTAGTTTGAAAAAGAAAGTCCAACAGTATATTTGAAAAAAAGCTGGAAACAAGTACCAGTTACAGCATATCTCAGATATAGAGAATGGACTGGATTAATTATACAGGTGTGCGTTCAAGAACGGAGACGCTTTCAAAGTGCGTGAAAAGCCAAACGAGTCCCTTTTCTCGGAGCATTCAATTCCTTCAACGATCGGTGTTTAAACTTTTCCTGGTGTCCGGAACTCAACCCTGGTTGCGGTCAAAATACACGATACATATTTCTTCCTGCAGATTTTCCTACCCAGATTTGCTATTTCAAGTACCAGGTCCAGGTGAACACGCTTTCCAAGAAGCGTAGGCCCCTACTGATGAGTATTAACACAGAATACAGTAGCACTTGCAAGAAAAGAGATAAGAATCTCAGAAATAAGTATTGCTTTGTTTTGTTGTAGGCCTATATAATTGAGCAATTGAGTATTATTATACACGACTTCTTGAACGAGCGGGGGTTTTGGATCAGGTTCTGACGAACGCTTAATGTGAATATGAGCATGGTTAAGCAAACATTATTGCTAAAGGAGTATTAAAATGTAGTTTAATGGAAAAGAATAGGAACATGTAACTTTCATATTAGACGGGATCTTTAAAGGGCAGGGTGATCAAATGATACGTGGGGTGTTAGAATTTGAGTTTCCACTAAAACAAACAGCTAACAGGTGAGCTGAGCATTTGCATTGTTTCAAACATATTGTCTTTAACATGTTAAATCTATAGAAGAAACAAAACCTCTGGGCTTGGGTTTGTGTTCATTGTCCTTTTGTCTTCCGGCTGTTGGTCTTCGTAGAATCATTCAATTTTAAGGATATGATTTACAAATTCACACACATTAATAGGTGCTGGTTGGTATATGTAGATACAGTGGTGACTTCCTCGAAGAGGATCTATGCTAAAGAAAAACTGTCAATGATTCTCAATTGCAATTATTGTTTATTATTTATTTGTTTTACTGAGTCAAAGTGAAAACAGAATGAAGAATTATTACAGTCCCGCAGAAAGAAAAATGCTATCTGCTGTCAATTCTACGTTAGTATGGGAAATTTTGGGCCAGTTCCTCCTAAAATGGAATAAAAAATGCTCGTTAAATGGATATAAATATACACAAGAATGGGGGACGCTGCAGATTCGTGTACTCAGGTTTTTGTTACTCGGCTGGTTGCGAGGTAATAGTTTTTGAGGCTAAACTCAATGATAATTTATCTAGGTGTTTCAAGGATTGACCGGGTGTGTGTATTCTTCTTCGGTTTTAGCCAGCACGAGTGTTCTAATTCGAATACGCATGGAAGCGCTGTCTTTGAAATGCACTCTATTCAGTGTCAGTCAGGTCCGGAAGGTTACACGGACCCAATCAGCATAGAGATATTTCTATTGTCCCTATGTGAGTTGAAAAACATTATAACTCACTTCACTGGGATTCGGGTGTGGTTTAATTTAATGAATAATGGATATTTCCATGTCAGACTGGAAATGGCTCAAATAATTATTTTTCACAAGAACTGTACAGGTATACCAGTTAAAATTGTTTTTTTCTTGATATATTGAACTGACCAGAGATTATTGAGTATTGTGTTCTGCTAATGGGCAAATTCTTACAGCCGCTTACAGCATCAATATTTGACTTATCTGTAGCCTTAATGAATCCGTTTGGGAAGGTAGAATATACACTGCTATTGGAACTGATAAAAACGCAAGGGAAGAATCTTCAGTGTATCTGTTTCTAAATACGCATATATTGAAGATATCTTCTCAGGGAAAATGTCCTAAAAATGTTTCTTTTATTTTAAATATTGTTGTATTGTCGCCCTGTTCCGCGCTATAGGATTTATGGAGCGGGAGGTCTCTTGAACGTGACGGTGACTTCATACGTGATTTGTCATCTGATAACAGAGTTAATGTGCGCGAAAAGAGTACTTAACTAGAGAGTACAGTGGGGAAGTTTTTCTTCTTGTGTTCAGTCTTGGTGGCTGTTGTGGAAGCCTGGGTAGCATATGATGGGTAAGGTCCGTGTAACCTTGTACAATTCAATTTTCGTTTTTTTTTGTTTTTGGTTTCTCAAAATCAAAAATTGAAATTTGGCCGTCAATTTTCAATTTTCGTTTTTCGTTTTCGGTTTCTCAGAATCAAAAATTGAAATTTGACATTCAATTTTCGTTTTTTACGGAGCCGTGGAGGGGACATAGTCAATATTTTTTTAATTTCCCCCGAGATAATATCCCCCGAGATAATAACTAGGGGAAAATTCGCCATTGGTCAAAATTATCTGAGGGGAAATTCGCGATTGGTCAATTATCTCGGGTGAAATTATCTCGGGGGAAATTAATTTTCCCCGAGATAATTATCTAGGGGGAAATTCGCCATTGGTCAATCATCTCGGGGGAAAATAATTTACCCCGAGATAATTTCACCCGAGATAACTGACCAATCGCGAATTTCCCCCTAGATAATTATCTCGGGGGATATTATCTCGGGGAAAATTAATTTTCCCCGAGATAATTTACCCCGAGATAATTGACCAATGGCGAATTTACCCCTAGATAATTATCTCGGGGCAAATTATTTTCCCCCGAGATAATTGACCAATGGTGAATTTTCCCCCAGTTATTATCTCGGGGGATATTATCTCGGGGGAAATTAAAAAAATATTAACTATGTCCCCTCCACGGCTCCGTAGTTTTTCGTTTTACTTCGCACAAAAATGAAAATCAAATATTGAAACTTGCCTCGACTTGTCCGTTTTTCGTTTTTTGATTTTAACTTTGACACATCAATGTTAATTGTGCACGCGCAAGGCTTATGTCACTTTCGGTCCGCGGAGTAGTATGGAAAGCGCAAATCGGATTGTTTAGGCAGGTGTGGAGCACAATATGGAAAGCCAGTAGGGGGAAAGATATGGGAGTGTCACCACACGATAGTTGCTGGAGCCAGGCATTCGAGCTAGATTATAATGGGCCAACTGCGCATGTCCAGAAGTGAGTAGGCATTCGTGCAGTAGGTGTGAAGCATTATATGGAGAACAACAGGGTTGATACACGTATGAGTTTCATTAAAGTAGGGTAAAATATTAAATACGTGGGTACCCTAATCATAACCCCAAAAGGAACTTCCCGCGTCGATGCGTTGAAGCTTTTGACACCCGCACTTAAAGCGTTGAAGCGTTTTTGACGCTGAACGTTGACGGGCATGTGAACGCTCCAACGATCCAGGTCCCAAAAATAGAGAATGAAGATTGGACCTGAAGCGTTGAAGCAGTCTGGCATCAAACGTGATGTTTGTGTGCTTGTTTGAAATGGTGGTTTACGGAACGCTGGCAATATACGGATTTCGCGGCCCATCACCGCGATGCTTACTCTTATTGGTATTAAATCTTTGTTGGCATCTTTATGAAAACTATATTTCAAATCAATAACAAATAGCGGTTGTGTGCATGAATGCTGTTCGCTTTTGTAGCACTCTAAACGTCTATTTTTAGAAATGAGAAAATCTAAGACTGCGTCTTGATTGACTCAGGCCTCAATGCCAATAACCAATGACAACTGCGGGATGCCACCTATCCAGACCTGTCTGGTGCATCTTTACAAGTCCAGGTAAATCGTGAATCCTCTCACAGGGTTTACCCGGACATTTTGGTGATTCGAGTGAGTTTTGTGTCCTTGCCTCAATCTCGAACATTTCATCCCTCGAGGTTATTTTGAATTAGCATGTCGGTATCCCAAGCCGGCGGTTTTTGCTTTGACTCTCGATGACGATTTCAGCCTGACATCAAAGTTATGCCAGCGATGTCACATCTCAAACATTGCAGCTAGTGGTTTGGCGTAATGAGCTTGCTGAGCCTGTTCAATAATTGGTTTGATTTAGAGGATACCCCTCGATCTTTGTTTTATCCAGAACTACCGTGGGCAACTAACCAAGGCAATGCATAGATACCCTAACAAATCCATCAATACACTGGCTCCCGAGGATGGCCTGGTGGGCCACATGCCTCTCACGCTCCACACCTCTTATACGACACGATTTGCGTTTTCTATTCTACTCGTCATACCGGAAGTGACATCGTAACCCGTCCACGTGCGAACTTAACATTGGTAGTCGAATTTATCCTCAGAACATCGACCATTTCATGCAGGCGTTTCAAGGGACGACAAGTCGTCCTTACGGCTACCTGTTCGTAGATTTAAAAGCCCATACCCCGAAGATCGCCGGCTGACGACCCACCTGTTACCAGGCGAGGGATCACCGCAACGTCATATACCCCTACACCATCCATCGCGTACACACCTGGCAGCACACGTCCAGCAGCAGCAACCCACCCCCAAACAGCGGGTCCACTCCTTACCATCATTCTCAGAATATCACCCAACCGTGAAGGACCAACCCAACCCCGTACAAGGGAATGAACATAATGTGAACTCGAGGCTATGGAAGGATTTGTTCAAAGAAAGTATGAACGCCGAGATGGGCGAGACGTTTAGGGCCACAGAAAACAAGTTTCAACACAAAGGGTTTTCGAAAGAGGAAGCCGCAAGTTTAGCCCATAACAGGTTGGCATCCAGACTACGACGGGCTTTACGTCAGCAGTATGTCGACCTCGTTGCCCATATGAAATTGTTGGATAAGGATACGGTTCATATAGAAATCGAAAAAACAGCGTCGATGTTGAAAACGTCGGGCATGAACTGAAAAGCGGCGTATGTCAGAGCAATAGCACAAAAGAAACATTTGTTCAAACGCATCATTACAGAGCGTTAAAGCGTTCAGAAATTGTGTTAAGGCGTTGAGACGGATGTTAAGGCATTGAGACGAGCGTTTAGGCGTACAGATAGGGCGTTAAGGCGTAACATTGGGCGTTGGCGGGCGTTACTGTCTATAAAAGGAAGCGTATTCCAAAAACGTGCACAGTCGACGTTCAACCGTCAACATGGGTTATACATGCTCTGAGTGCGAACGTACGTTCACCAGACATTACGATATGATGCGACACCAGAAAAATATATATGGAATTGAAGACTCCGAGAAGTCCGTTGAGGCGGATGCTGATACAGAGACTGCTGAGAGTCCATCGACTGATACCGAAACCGAGATTGCTGAGAGTCTATCTACTGATACGGAGAGCTTGACCTCAGATAGTCAGCCTACACTCCAGGAAAGTGAGGCAGAACCTACCTTCTGGGATCATATTGTGCATGAAGCTATCAATACTCACATTGCAGCGATCGAGGACGCCAGACAGGATAGCTTACAACAGGCGTACACCCAAATGCGCCCCTGCATCAGGAAAAACAGCCATGGCCATCTGTAGACAGTATACCTTACTACCGCTTGAAATGAAAGGCGACCCCACGCACAGGTCCATCATGAAGACCAAGCATCACTTGGAAGAGGATATGGGGTTACCACCCACCGAGGCCTTGGGAAATGCGATAAAAATGCGCAAACAACTCTTTCAGTACATGCTGCCTGAACAATATCCTGAACTGCCCGACGACGATTAGAACAAACAAACAAACGGATGAGAGCGAACATGGCCGAAGACGGAACTTTGTCAAAGGACGGCTTCTGATTGGACAACAGCAGCTGAGAATACATCTAACGAGCAAGAACGAATATGACAGATACAGTGCCAAATGGAGGCTTCTGATTGGACAAGAGCCTACTTGAATTGTAAACATACCCAACGCGGCTGCCCCAGCGTGGGTATGATGTAACATTGGGGAGAATAAAATGATTGATCTCTCATCCTTGTTGTTGTTGTTCTCTCATCTGTCTACATCATGGCCTCAAGGCGTTATGCTAGGGCGTTAAGACGTAACGACAGGCGTTGACGGGCGTCACCGCATTTCGATGAATTAGTGTCAATTCCATAGAATAAGAATAATAGAATAAAAGCTTCAGGACCAATTCACCAGGGCGTTGAAGCGTTAAGCTTGGCGTTGGTAGGCGTTGCTACAAGATGACACCTCACATGACGCATTTAGACCGCGAATGGTCCATCTCTACCCCAAACACCTTCCTTCACACCCCCAATCTGTCCACTTTGGCTACTACTCCTACTGATGGTGACGTCACAGATGACATGGACATTCCTCAAATCGTGGTCTGCACCACGAGGGCTACAAGATGACACCTGACACGACGCATTCGGACCACGGATGGTCCATCTCCACCACAAACACCTTCCTCTACACCCCCAAAATGCCCGCCTTCGCTACTACTCCTACCGATGACGTCACAGATGACGTGGGCATCCCTCAAGTCGTAGTCTACACCCCGAGGGCGACAAGATGACACCCCACACGACGCATTCGGACCACGGATGTGCCATTTCTACCCCTCACACCTTCCTCTACACCCCCAAAATGCCTTCGCTACTACTCCTACTGATGACGTGACGAATGA
Organism: Hanleya hanleyi; assembly: GCA_036873755.1. Taxonomy (NCBI): domain Eukaryota; kingdom Metazoa; phylum Mollusca; class Polyplacophora; order Lepidopleurida; family Hanleyidae; genus Hanleya; species Hanleya hanleyi. The sequence goes on along the minus strand of JAVTVY010026028.1, from coordinate 90,315 downwards.
CGTGAACATGCCTCAAATCGTGGTCTACACACCGAGAGCTATAAAATGACACCCCACACGACGCATTCGGACCAAGGATGGTCACTCTCTACCCCAAACACACCCCCACGCACCACTTTATTTACTACACCCAACTGCGCATGCGCAGATTGACGCGACTTGCAATACAAAACACGCCATTCTGAACCTACCTCACGAGAGCTTCATTTTGACACCCCACACGGTCCATTTGGACCAATAGTGGTCCATCTCTACTCCAAACACACCCACACGCGCCCCCAAAATGCCTGCTTTCTATGCTACGGCCAGACTGCGCATGCAAAGAATATTGAAAACGAACGAAAACGAACTCCCATCGTGTTCTACAGCCCGAGACGAGAAAAACAAGACCAAGCAACCCATACTGAGCCAGTATGGATCTATATACAGACCTACCCGGTACCTGGACTTTTCAAAAAATTTCACCGTTTAACTTCGAGACCCCTCCCATCGTGTTCTACAGCCCGGGACGAGAAAAACAAGACCAAACAACCCATACCGCAATGAACATGTGTGAATTGCCCAGTAGGCCCTATGGACCTATCCACTGAGCCAGTATGGGCCTATGGGCCTATCCAGACCTCCGTGAACTTTTCGAAAAAAATTCACCGCTTAACTTCGAGACCCCTCCCATCGTGTTCTACAGCACGAGACGAGAAAAACAAGACCAAACAACCCATACCGCAATGAACATGTGTGAATTGCCTAGTATGGACCTATCCACTGAGCCAGTAGGCCTATGGGCCTATCCAGACCTTCGTGAACTTTTCGAAAAATTTCACCGCTTATCTCCGAGACCCTTCTCATCGTGTTTTTCGCGGTGAGACGTGAAAAACAAGACCTCACAATCCATAGTAAAATAAAAAAAATAAAAAAATGACCCCCCCCCCATATTCCATACAGGCATTTTCCCGTACAGATGCAAATGTGCGAATCAGGCCCATATTGTAGAGGTAAAATCCGAGTTCCGCACTTTATATTTTCGGGGACAAATCCTCAATTTACATGCACTCACCCATGACTTGATAGGCAGGCCCTGATAAGCCGGGGGACCGATATTAGTCCTTTTGGGCATGGTTGATAGGGGTTTCCCTTATTGTAGAGGTAAAGTCCGTGTTCCGCTTTTTTATAATTTCGGGACAAATCCTAATTTTGCATACACCCACTCATGACTTGATCGCCGTGGAGGGGCGCTTCACTTTGACACCTCACTCGACCCAATCGGTCCAGAAGATTGCCGAACATTCCCGATGATTCTCATCAAAACCCGCGTATTTGGGACTATTTTCTTTCCGCGGAGGCTTTTTCCCAACGCATCACCGCCAGACATGACCGCATCACCGCGGAGGAATACATCCCCTTTTTCACAAAATTCAAGATGGCGGTCACTTTGCCCGAGCTACATGTATATTGAACTTGACCTTATCGCGTGGCATCATGGGATAGAGTGCACTCAGAGGTCAGAGGTCAAGTTGGCTTTAAATCATCTTTCTATAGTACTGACTACCTTTCTTATGAAGTGGTATAATATAGCCCTCTGACCAAGCAAGAGGAAACTAGCCTGCTATTAGAATTTTGTTGAATAAAGTATGTATAGTAGGCAGTAGATTTCCTTTACCATATATAATGTATTCATTTAATACGCAGTCTGGTCCACTTGATTTATTTCGTTTCAATTGGGAAATAGCAGATTGAATTTCATTCTAAATACACCTATTATAAATAAAATCTGCTTCTTCGTCAAAGTTGAAAAACTTATTTTCAGGATTATTTACTGCCTTCAAGTATCTTTCAAAATGTGACATAGATATTGTAGGCGACCGAGAGCCACCGGCACTCTTCAATAGTTTCCAATATTCTTTGGCATTTTCGAACCGTAATTTCTCTAATCTGTGAGTTTGCAATACACCATATGCATACCTAGAATTCCTCAGTAGGCCTACTCTTTTGTATTCAGACCGGGCATTTACCATTTCAGTTCTAGATATATCTGATTTATCTTCCATGTAGGCATTTAATTTTAGATAAAACAATTTTTTCTTCATATCACAATTTTCGTCAAACCATGGGGCAGACTGCGAGGACAGTTGTACCTTTGGCTGATGTGAATACTTGATAGTTTTTAAGAATGGTTTGCCACAATCTAATAAAATATCAATAAAATTCACAGATGAATGAATTAAATGTTCAACATTGTCACAATTATTAGCCATGAGGACAGCATTAATATTATCCAACTTGATAGTGACATTCTCATAGTTAAATTTTCAACAAATTGATCTAACTGATCGTCATCCCATACATCTATTATTAATTAGTTAATCTATTATTATTAAGTCCGCATCATCTTCTTCATTGTCGCATGTGGAGTTCTCATTTTTCTGATCACATACACTGAAGGAAATTACACAATGGTCAGATAGGATGTTTGGGTCTTTCACGTCAAATGAATTGATGCAGTCAATGAAATGTAACCACTCCTCTATGTTTGTGCCCCCCCCCCCCAGATTTTGTACAGTTTGATGATGATAAATTTAAATCAGATATTCATGCTATTGGTACTTCTGTTTTTATTACGTTGCAACATGCCAGAAATGGGTCAATCTTGAGTACGGGTCAAGCGAGTTCGATATACTGGAAAATTCAGTCTTTATTTCTATACATGAATACATACAGAAAATGTTAAAACTAAGATAAAGTATTACATTTAGATAATAAAAGTTATATTGTGACATGACATAATCAATCTTGAGTACGGGTCAAGCGAGTTCGATATACCGGAAAATTCAGTCTTTATTTCTATACATGAATACATACAGAAAATGTTAAAACTAAGATAAAGTATTACATTTAGATAATAAAAGTTATATTGTGACATGACATAATCACCCCAATCAGGAAAGCCAGTTCATTCCAATTTATAAATTAGGTGGCGGTTGAAGCGGTCCTAGTGGCAGGAGATGAGCTGTGATGATCTCTCCAGAAGCATTTCGTACATAAACTGCCCTAGGTGGATGGGTGGGTTAATCAGGAAATAGAATTTTTCGAGGTCAATTTAGTTGCCCGAATAGGTGACAGGATTTGTTGATAATGTTATACAGAATGTTTCGAAGATTTTTACCACTCGGGCATATACAAACAAAATGATACTCGTCTTCAACGATCTTGTTTGTTTTGCCACACCGTTTACAAAATCGTTTGTTCCGATCTATTTTCCTATCTGCCGGTTTATACCTCGAGTCGATGTGCGCAGATCCTAAGTTTAGTTAGTGATTGCCTATAGTTTCGATTTTTTATATAGTTTAAATAAGGAGATATAGAATATGTTTGTTCTATATGTTTGTAGTGAAGTAATTTTTCAGACTCTCGTAGTTTGTCTTGATAAAATTGTATGAATATAGTTTTCAATTTGTCTTTTACTTTTGGGGATATGTGTTTTTAGTGGGCTACAGTGGCAAGTCCTCGCTGATATTATTTTTCTGCATCATTAATGATGAATAGCTATGCCGTCCAATTTCATCGTTTTCTAGTACTTTGCTACAGAGGACTGCATCTTGAAGAATAGGCCGGTCGGTATAGTTTTCAAGATGCAGCATGTAGTTCAATATGCTTGCATGGATATCTATTATAAGTGGAAATCGTCCAAGTTCCCGTTTGCAGCCAATATTCACATTATTTTTTCGAACTTGAAGATTTAGTTTGCAAAATTTTGTGTACCAATGCACCAAATGATCTCAAATGTAAGGTCAGCACCTCGGTTCTACGCATTGTTTTCAAACCCATCTTTATACATTCTCAAAATTAACATCATGTCGAAGAGACCACAGCGTGATATCCTTGATTTCTTCTGAAGCAAAACGTAAGTAGGATAGTTGTTTATTTGACGGAAATGAAGACGGAGTTATATTAATCGAATATCCGGATTACGTGCAGAAGTTTTTTATTATTTTTTTTTACCAAACTAGTATTAAAACAGTTGAAATATCTGAGAAAAAATATGCGTTTTATTTGTCGGAAATCGCTCAAAACGCTCCTACGGCCGTCTAGAACCCCGAAGCTTCGACTATTGTGCTAGGATAGTGCACCCTCCCCCCAGTCAGAACTATCTTCCGACGCCACTGAACTGTCATAGTATATGGACATATAATAAATTGTTACGAGTTTGCTGAGTGATGGATTTGCTTTCCTCAGGTACCAAAAACCAGAACTATCGTAATATACTGGCATAGTATAAAATTATATGAACATGCTATATGTTGGACTTACGTTTCTCAAAGCACTGGAACACATCATTTTGCCACGAGTTTGGCAACGTTATATCTGTTGGGTTGAGTAACCCAAGGGCGTCGCTACCCATGGTGCGTGTGGTGCGAAGGCCCCCCCTATTTGCCCGTAGATTGGAAATACGGAAATTATGTAAGATATCAAAAACCCCAGTTTAGCTAAACTCTCAGATATTGCCAAAATGCAGGAAATCAAGCGTAAAGATTCAAAATTTTCCGACGGGGGCACGCATGTAAAATAAACGAATGTGGATCATGTAATCATCTATTCATGTGGTTTGTGAGCGTAGCCTACTATTTAAGTTGGGGTTTCAATATGTATATGTGCTGACACGAACGTAGTTTGTTAAATACGGAAGCGTTAGGGGCCATGGTGAAAGTACGCGTTAGCTATAGGCCTGTTTTGTGTGTTAATTCAGAAAGTCAAATGGAGCCCGGCATAAGATGTGATATTTTTCAATATCGATGCGTGCTTATGGGAAGCAAAAGTGAAAACAGAACCTTAAATCTACATATATTATTTTCAAATTTATTTCCGGGAAACACGTAGACGGCATTTCCGGCAACCTAGGACCCCGGAGCTTCCGGGGCCTAGGCGGCCCCTGGACCATCGCCTGTTGGTCTGACAGGATTCGCTTATTTAAGCTTTGTGTAACTCAGTCATATTGGTACGCGTATTAGTTTCTAATGTTCCATGACGTAAAGGTCATCGTTTTGTATGTATTAAATATAACTAGAAAGTCAAATGGATTCAGGCACGATCGATGTGGGTTTTTTTTCAACATCGATGTGTGCTTATAAATGCGAAACAAACGTGAAAATAGAACCATAAATCTGCATGCATTATGTTCAGATTTATATCCGGGAAAACCCTTAGAACGCATCTCCGGCGATCTAGGACCCCGGAGCTTCCGGGGCCTAGGCGGCCCCTGGACCCTCGCCTGTTGTGCTGCGATAGTCGACTCCCCTATGAACTTCCGCTCGATCCGCTCTTGGAAATTAAAAACATTCGCGCCCCCCCCCCCCCCCTTTGAAATCCTAGTGACGCCCCTGTAACCTATATTCAGTATAGCTATAACTTCCTGAAGATAGGCATCAGATCCCATGGAATGTTTGACCATCCTGTAGTGACCAAATTTTGAGGATTTGGATAAGTCAGAGGGTGGGTCGATGGAACGCTGGAAGATTTGTTTTAATTGTAATGATGTTTGTGTGAGTATTGACTTACATGAAGCGGTCCATAGATTTTCCATATCTAGTATTTTTAATAATTCATATCCATAATTCCAAGAGTATTTGGGTTTTGATCGCATTAATTCTAAATCAGCATTATAAGCAATCCACAGGAGCCTATCCTCTGACACATCGTTTAGTCTTAACCAATACCTCAACATAGTAGGCCTACTTATACACATCCAATGACATGGGATATATACCGGTCTCAAATAGCAATATTGCATGAATATTTTGGCTTGCAAAGAATTGATTTACTAATTTTAGTGGATATGAAATCACAAATAAAAAGACAACTTTGAGATCTGAGTGAGTTTCTGCCCTAGATTTCTGCACCATAAGTAGACACAGCGCTGTGTAGAGCAAAGTTTGAACAGGTACATAATATGACATCACAAGTAATGCATATTCATTTTCAGTGAACCTACTCCTGACACACGGACAAAAGTAGCTATCCAGGAGGAAGGTCTTCACCACGTGATCTCGCTGAAGCATCTGCTACTAATCGATCAAAAAGGTATAATTAAAATATAAATATTTAAGTCTCGTATGCTCTTGAACTATTTCTCTCACAAACGTAGGTATTATTCACGTCATAAACCAGACGTTGATAATTATATTTCGATGTTGACAGAGGAAGATTCCACATTTTATCTCGATTAGTTTTTACTTTACTCCCGCGGCCCGGAAGTTGATTTTTAGGAAGAGATGAAAGCGGTAAAATGTGTGTTCAGCTGTTGTGTTTACAACAAAAGAACTGACGATCAAATTGTCTGCGCCATGAAGAACCCTTTATTTGCCAAGATAATGAAGTATGGGTAACAATAACCAGAAACTCCCGCTGAGAAAATCATTGTCTCTTCCAGATACACAGGTATTGCGAGTGCGAACACAACTTCCGAGTTCTTGCAACAACAACAACAACGAATGACGACGAAGGAAGCAAATCTAAACTGCTGGAACACCAGTGCCTTCTAAATACAATATCAGGATATGACTATTCATCAATGGAAGTATTGTAATTCAATGATATAGAGGGCACTGGTGTTCCATCAGTTACAATATTTGCTCCCATTAAGGCTCATTAAACTTCATAGTTCGTGGAATGCCAGTCAAAATCCAGATTCGCAACATGATTCATTAACCACTAACTCCAATCACCATCCTAGCCCGCTTATCTTCAAAAATCGACCAGCAGTGATAATTATTCATGCTAGATCATGTTGTTTGTAGTTTCACAACAAAATTCATCATCTCGGTGAACAGTGAACAATGCAAAGGGTTTCCGCGGTAACAGGTGGAGTCTTACGTATCAAACTGGTTTGATTAGTCGTGGACAATCAGAGATGAATGCGAAGGTGTTGGGTAACACGATAAGGGGCCGAAATGCTCCGCCATCACTGAGATCAATCCGTCACTGAGACCAATCCGTCAAACAGACCAATGCTGTTTATGCTGGGGATAGCTGGGGGTTGAAAAGCTGTGATCGCCGGTTCGTAATGACTGACGGCCATCGTCCTAAACAATATCAGAGTCCGGTTAGGTTAGGGAGCTCTGCCCAACTGCTAATAGGTCGTTAGTGGCTCTGTGGGGGGTAAATCAATTAATTGAATCATGTTAATTAAAGTTTTGGTTGCACGAGCAGGACTCACGAAGACGGCCACCATTGTGTCAGCTTTAAGGGGAGGTAACTGCCGTTTTCTACAGAATGAAAGCTATTATGTAATAATTTTTATTTTTACTATCATATAATAAAAAATATTTGTTACCTACAAAAAGGACACTTTTATATAATTCACAGGAAGGCAATTTTGTTTAATGCAACCTAATGTTATTTCATTGGTTTTTTAAATGGAGCACTAAATCTTTTTATTGGGCAAAATATTTACAACTACACTACAGAATAATTAGGAGTTTAGGACATACATAAATAATTCAGAGATTCATACAAGTAACTTTTTATAAGTCACTAGTAATCAGGGGTAATATTCATTTGAAAACTCAATTCAGACCTTCGAAATTGACTAAACGTTATAAGTTTTTGACGAAAACTAATAAATATTAAATAAAACAATATAAAATCAATGAGAATGGTGGTAAATTTGAGAAAATACTTGAATTCAAGAAAATACCAAAAACTTAATCCAGTTATCTTGTACCCTGAATAATAAAATTAACATTTAATATTAAATTCACATTCTTCTAATTCACAGTATTAGAATACTCATTCACATTCTTAAATTCACATCCATTTTAGTGGATATTTAATTAAAAATGAAGAAATATCTACATGTACATGTAGAAATTTATTTTTTAATGAAAATCAATGCCTAGACAGTTCCCAGATCTATCAATAGAGCTACATGTATTAAAACAATATCAATGAAAAACTTGTAAAAACAGTACCACAAAAGCATGTCTGTCTGTGTTACAGTTGTATTAATACAGATGTGTGTATTAGCCATTAAGTGTTTTTAAAGAATCAGAACAAAAACAACAATCCTTGCCGCTTAAATGAACTGTTCCCCTGTCACCTGAGAAATGGCTGACTAAGTGTGGTTACGGTACATTTCTCATTTTATTTGTGATGTTTACAAGCGCTATATTTTAAAATATAAAGATAAATAAAATCAATAGAGTACAGGGAATGTCTGTATATTAATTATTTAATAAATACAATGGATTTAATGTTAGAATAACTCAATTACATGTATGATTGTTGAAATCAGTGAGGAAACCAATGTCTATATGGTATCGGCTTTATGTACTACATGTAAATAATTTAATTTCGGTATTTTTTCTTAATATTTTTAATCAGTACTTTTTTTTTTTACATCTAAACCAGTTATATTTTAAATAATTACATTCAATAGCTAAAGGAATAAATTTTCTTATTATTTTTAATTGGGCATTCTTAAGTAATTTTATTTATATCTAAACTATTATAATGTACAATTTATATAAACCAGTATATAATATCTCAAATAATTTAATTCAACAATTTGGAAGACATTTTTTTAATATTTTTAATTACGCCCATATCAGTATATTTCATAGATCTAAACCAGTAAGGGGTCACGTCCAATCGATCGAGACGGTTTCTCGATAAACGAGTAAAACCGATAAATATCTCGTCTCGAAGGGTCCCGGTTTATCTCTATCGATTGTTGTCCCGGTTTGCTCCCGGTTTTCTCTTGAAGTAAAAGTCCATCTCGATCCCCCTCGAAATAAATCGACTTGCTTCGAGAATGGAATCGAGATGCCTTCAAATGAAGGTTGAACCATTCGGAAGACGTATGCTCACTCAAAATGTACTTCTCTGTGGCAGCGAGACGAATCCCGGCAAGTACATATGCATTAAGCCATGGATAATGAAATACATTGAACACGATTCTTTTAACATTATTTTGCTATTCCGCCCAGAGATCTGTAGTCGCGTACTGGCTCTGACAGCGCAATTTTGATGTATGGAAACATAAAAAAAAACCATCACCAACTGAATTACATAAGTTGGCTCATTATTATTCAGTGTAAATTATTTGGAACCTTGTTTTAGAATTTGAATCACTTTATTAGATATGTCCACGAACTGCGAATTGTAATAAATTCTATAAGTCTGGAATAAACTTCCATATGTTCTTCTGAAAGTATATCAGAATGGGTGGTTTTGCTGGATAGTACTTATCTGATAGGATCTTGACTTGAACAATTATTGTACCACGTCTCTTCAAAGATTTCCCCGGTTTTCAGAAATACAGCTCAGCTTTTTAAGACCACAGGAAAGCCTGGTAAATCATTGGAAACCGGATAATATAAACATAAACGCGGGATCGAAGTGCTTGAGCATCCCATATACGTGGTATTGTTGTAGTGAAATGTACATGAAGGTTGATTTAAAGCCTGATTGCATTCTGAATTGTTCGCTAATTACTTTCATTTGCCTCTCTCTCTTCACTGTTATTTCAAGCTGACGGTTTTCACAGACCGTCTGTGGAGTGAATTATCAACACCACTGGTTCCGATTGTCATTATTTCCGCTAACCTCTACCAGGCAGACTTATATCAGAAATAAACTCGGTTGATATAATCTCCTTACTTGAATTATATTTCAAGACAGTAATTCTCAGTAGAATGGAATCTGCAACGAATAATACAGAATTTTAAAACAAATTACACGCCGAGGTTAAAACACCGGTCAAACACTTCATTTTTCGGTTGAAAAGATCCATGTTCGGTTTAAAACAATTTTATGGAATAACAATTATATGTTTTCATATCATCATTATTCAGATTTATATCCAGTTGATGCGTCACTTATTCCACGTCAGATATTAGTCAGATACACAATCAGTGTGTGAGAAAATCATTCCATTCTATATTCTTAATTTATATAGATAAATGAAACGTTTCCTCTCAATTGGATTCAGATCATGGATATATCGATTTAACATACAAAAACATGAAATTCTATTTTAGGCTGCGACATGCTTATACGACGATCGCCGCTCAAAATATGGTACCCGCACAACACTCTGATCACCCGAAAACTGAGAACAGGGGTAGAATTTCGCAAAATTTTGCGAGAATCCAGTTGGATTCTCAGTGGCTTAGTTTGCGAGAATCCAAAGAATCTAAATTTGCGGACTTTGGATTCCCTGTGGCACAGTTTGTGAGAATCCAAATTGCCTGCACCCAGCATTTTGTGACCATTTGCCATTTTCACCAGTGCGGGTTACTGCGCAACTAGATGTAAACTTCTCAATGGGAAAAATTGAAATCGCCTTAATTTATTCTCAGGAGGGTGGTCACACATTAAATTAGTTCAGGTGAGTGATTGGTTATCTCCATTGATGAGCAGTATTCAACCTAAACATTTTTGCCAAGTGGTAAGTATATATACTCTGAATTTTATTTCTTTTGTATCTTTGTATTGCATAAAAAAAACTGTCTGCATTTCCAAAAAAAAAAATCAATAAAATCTGGTCACCTGCCTCATTTCCTGGCAAGCAGTAAAACAAACAATTATTATTAATGACCCTTTATATAAAGACTAGGCCTAACAGTTTGCCATGGATTTATATCAGACACGCAACATTAAAAAAATATGGAAATTCCAGATATTTTTGTCCCACATATTTTCATTTCATACGTTGACAGTTTTTACAGTGAAAGATAAAAATTACCAACAAAAGTTCAAGAGTCACAGAAGTGCAATGCTGTTCAAGGTAAAATCTTGACCTCAAATAAACTGACTTCTGAAGAAATGCGTGTTCCCAACGTAAAGTGGTAGACTGCGTTATTGTTGTTCATGACAGGTCTCATGCAGGCAAAGTCTCTGAAAAAACGATCGTTTTTTATTTCCATAAAATTCCTATCGCTTGATTCTACTTTGCCCGATATGCTGTCTTAGGGGGAATTGTTTGTCATTCTAATTAGGAATGAATGCGAATCAAATTCATCTGCTAAATGATATCCAAAATGTCCCAGGTTTCGTTTTCACCCTCGTGTACTTTCCGTCTGAAGACCACGGCCACCTGTTAGCATTCAATTCCTTCATATAGACAGTTTTCGCCTGTTGGGTTTAACGTGCGTAGGTTTGCACCAGCAGCCGAGCGAAGGAGAATACACTTGACCTATTTGGCGATAGTCGGGAACCATTACATAGAGTATTCGAGGCTCTCAAAAAATAACTGAGCAAAGGTTTCCGAAGTTTAGTTAGCACATTACGTCATCAAGACCGCCATTGTTCGTTTCTGTACACGTTTTGCAAGGTGAAAGGATATCTCGGAGTTCACTGATTACAGGTCAGATATTTGGCTTGAATTTCCGTGAAATATAGAATAAATCTCTCTGAGTGAACAACACACTGATTAAGCTAAGCTTGCGCGAATCCAACTGGATTCGCGCAAGTTCCATTTCAGGCGAGTCCTCACGCGAGTCGATTCCCGGATTCGCGTCGAAATTCTACCCCTGGAGAAACGACCAATTTAAGTCCAACAAAACACGAACATATACAAACCGAGACCCCCTTCGAGATTACCGATCAATTTCGTATCCATCTTGAAAACCGGGACGTTTCGATCGAGATAGAACCGGGAGACGTCGTCAGGGGTCCCGGTTCTGCCCTCCCGGTTTCAGCCGAGAAATTTCTCGATCCATCTCGAAGGCATCGAGAAAGTGCCTTGATTAATTGGGGGTGACCCCTAACTGGGTGCCATATTTTAGCATTTTTTCATGTTATATCTTTATAACAATAAAAGCTAAAATTTATCAATTATAAATCAAAGTCTAATATCAAAGTAATTACAAAATTTTACAATGCTGAACATCATGGAGGGTCCAGTTTTCGCTACATCCTGTTTGAATTTTTTTTAATATAAAATACTATAATTTTATATAATATACTCTAGAGTGCAGTGGGATGAATGGAGGGATCGGGTCCTGGCTGTCCCCTGCTAAGACAATGGCTTGGGTAGCCAGGATAATCGCTGCTCCTCGCTGTGCCATATAGCACGTAGTCACGGCGATGCCTTGATCACTGCCACATTGGTCTGTGTGATGGATTGGTCTCAGTGACGGATTGGTCTGAGTGACGGCGGGAGCACTTCGGGTACTGTTGGGTAACACAGGGTAATTTTGACAAAACTTTATCTCCAAGCTGATTTGGAGACCAGAACCACACAATGTCAACACTGGGTACCATTAAGAGTCCGCACTGGATAAATTTGGACCTGTTCTAATTATTAGTGTGATATCCGCATATATTTATTGCATGTAAATTTGAAGCAGAAGAACCTGTGTCAATGTTACCCTGGCATGGTGAATGCCCTGGGGTAACATTGACAGTCATCATCAAAGTCATAGCAAACCAGTTGGGGTAACTTTGACATGTTGTGCTGGGGTAACTTTGACATCATCATGAGACATTGGTGAACATGGTGTAAGATTTATCCCAAATACACAAAAATACTGAAAATAGTGGAATTGGATAAAGTTACTATATCAATGATTACTACTTCTAAAATAGTATATTTTTACTATAAACTCAAAACATTGCAGATCTTCACCATAGAAGTTTTTGTGTCAAACTTTTAACAGTTACACCAGTGCCAACAACATGTTAAGTGGCCATCTTATGACGAGTGTCACATGGTTGGCCATCTATCCCCTGCTGCCTCAGCAGATAGGCCTGAGCATCTTATATATAAAGGTGAGGTAACTGTCTATGAGCTGCAACAATATATGCTAATATAAATAAAAAGGTGTCAAAGTTGTTCCACTGTCAAAGTTACTCTGTGTTACCTTACAGCACCTCCCGACTGAATGGCAAGTGATATCTTCTCTTTAACCAACAAACAACACCGTCTTAAGGATGTCGCGGCAATGCAGAGAATGGAACAGTTTTGTAACAATGTTGTGTTGTGATATGCTTTATATCGTTCCATAATAACGTCACAAGTTCTGACATGCTTGAGGCGCTCTGCACTGCAGTAACATTAATAGAACTGGAATTGTGAAGATTAAAAGTCGTAAAACAAGAAACAGGTTATAGATTATATAATTTGAAAGATTATCTTGGATATAGCGTAAAGTAGCTAAGGTACCACAGTTACACTTTACAACTTTCTGGTTGACTATATACTGTACTATGAGAATCCAAGTCACTGAACTTTGCAAATTAATCTTGGTTTTATTGAGGATGCGCATTGTTATAACAATGCTGAGGAGACTCGGTGTTGCAAAGAACTCGGTGTTGCAATGTCGCATCAACATATATATTGTAGTCGAGTTAGGTGGGCTATTGATTGCCATAAATGCATATATGCTTCACACTTGCAGAACCTTTTGTGCCTCCACTGAACTGCTCTTTTATCTTCCCCCACCCCTTTCCATCAAAATGACACTAGAAACAAGGAGTATTTAACATAGTTGTGTGGTGAAATCCATTAATCTTACCTTTATTTCACTTTCTGGGGGAAGATCTGTGTTTTATTTCAATACTGAAGATCTTTACCTTTGTTTGGAGCTTGTTTCTAGTGTCATTTGTAATCCGTCAAAAATGATGTTAGAAACAGGAGGTCTCCAGATCATCCATGGCTTAACCCCAACAATGCAGAACAAGAGCCCAAGGGGCTTCAATATACGCCCATATATCTGGAATTACACTTGTCCAAATTGCAAGGTTGTTTATTAGCCTTGATTCCAAATGGTAGCTTACCAATTAGCAATCCAGCTGTCTATGATTTTGTGCTCCTGAGAATGTAACATATATCACATCTTATATTGAATGATAAATTAAAATGGGCTTAACTCTTGGTAACTAGCTGACCTCAAAACAAGAGCCGAGAGCTCACATATCCCACATTGAAATCGACAAGTCAAACACAAGAAAATAGTAGTTATCCTGCAAATGGATTCCTTACGGGTGAGAGAATTTTTCATGAAGGAAGAAGAAAGTGATGAAGTAAACCTTTGTTCTTGAGTTAATAAACAGGTATGAAGTTCATAAAGGACCCCTCTCCCGATTAAATTAGTAAATGTATGTTTTATATTTCACAACAGTTTAACTGAATGTAGCGGTTTCAAACATGAGAGAGAACTCCACAGAACAAATGCCATACACATGTAGGGGAAAGAACTCTGAATATTCCAACCTAACACATATTGTCAGCAAAACTTGATTCAGTTTTGGGGGACTGTGACCTTTGACAAATTGATCTCAAAATGTATTGCTCCTCTTTGCCATGCGAGTAAGGTATACTCAAAGTTTGGTACCAATCCATACCTTGAAACTAGAGATATCGCATGGACAACAAATGTTAATGGATGAATGGACAGAACGCAACATCGCATTACATGACCATTGTATCAATTGACACAAAAAGTCATGATTTTTATGAATTTCATGATTTTGGGGGTGTGCTTGACGTTCGGCCATGACCTACATTTTGGTACGTAACACATCATGTCCCCCAATGCATCTACTGACACACAAAAAAAGTAATTTTTAAAGATTTCTTGATTCCGGGGTGACAGTAACCATTGACCTTCGACCGTGACCTAATTTTTGGTATGCGGCACTTCATTTCCCAATGATGAATCCACTCACAAAAAGTTAGCAATTTTTAATGATTTCCTGATTTTTCGGTCACACTGACCTTTGACCTTGATTCTGGGGTCACAGTGACATTGACTATTGACCTGGATCTAAATTTTGGTACATGACAAAACCGCTCCCCGTAATTTCTCAGTGGATCATGATTTTTTAACAATTTCACAATTTTGGGGTCACAGTGACCTTGACCTACATTTTGGTAGGTGGCACATCGTGTCCCCCTAACATACCTACCATGCCTACTGACACAAAAAAATGTTATTTTTAATAATTTCCTGATTTTGGGGTCATAGTGACCTTTGACCTTGACCTAATTTTTATACGCCCGCCAAAAAGGCGGACGTATTATGTGATGGCGGCTTCCGTCCGTCTGTCCGTGTGTCCGTCCGTCCCCCGTGTCTGGTCTATATCTGGAACACTTTTCTATTTACAGTTCCAATTTTTGGTGAGTGGATACCCTACGGGGAGACGATGTGTCGCGTACAAAAATGAAGGTCGAGGTCAGAGGTCAAAGGTCACTGGCCTGAAAAACAGGAAATCATTGATCATTGATAGTTTTCTATCTACAGTTCTAATTTTTGGTGAGTGGATGCCCTAGGGAGAAACGATGTGTTGCATACCAAATGTAGGTCAAGGTCAAAGGTCAGTGGTACCGAAAAATCAGGAAGTCATTAAAAATTTCTAATTTTTTGTGAGTGGATTCAATAGGGGGAAATGAAGTGTTGCATACCAAACATTGGGTCACGGTCGAAGGTCAAAGGTCACTGTCCCCAAAATTAAGTGTTCGTGTCCGGTCTATATCTCTGGATGTTTTCTATCCACAGTTCCAATTTTTTGTGAGTGGATACATCAGGTGGAGACGATGTGTCGCGTACCGAAATTCAGGTCGAGGTCAGAGGTCAAAGGTCACTGTTGTCTAAAATCAGGAAATCATTGATCATTGATAGTTTTCTATCTACAGTTCTAATTTTTGGTGAGTGGATGCCCTAGGGAGAAACGATGTGTTGCATACCAAATGTAGGTCAAGGTCAAAGGTCAGTGGTACCGAAAAATCAGGAAGTCATTAAAAATTTCTAATTTTTTGTGAGTGGATTCAATAGGGGGAAATGAAGTGTTGCATACCAAACATTGGGTCAAGGTCGAAGGTCAAAGGTCACTGTCCCCAAAATTAGGAAATTATTAAAAATAACTTTTTTTTGTGTCAGTAGATACATTAGGGGGACACGATGTGTCACATACCAAAATGTAGGTCAAGGTCAAAGGTCAAGGTCACTGTGACCCCAAAATCATGAAATTGTTAAAAATCATGATTTTTTTTGTGTCCATTGATATATTAAGGAGAGACGATTTTGTCATGTACCAAAATTTAGGTCAAGGTTAATAGTCAAGGTCACTGTGACCCCGGCAGAATCAAGAAATTTTTAAAAACTACTTTTTTGTGTCAGTAGGTATATTAGGGGGACATGATGTGTCACTTACCAAAATGTAGGTCAAGGCCGAAGGTCAAGGTCACTGTGACCCCCAAAATTATGAAATTGTTAAAAATCATGATTTTTTGTGTCCATTGATACACTGAGGGAAGACGATATGTCATGTACCAAAATTCAGGTCAAGGTCACTGTGACCCCAAAATCAGGAAATCATTAAAAATAACTTTTCTTGTGGCAGTAGATACATTAAGGGACACTATGTGTTACATACCAAAATGTGAGTCAAAGGTCAAGGTCACTGTGACTCCAAAACAAGAAATCATTAACCCTTTCACCGATTATTCCCGGTAGATGGGGATAACGAGAGTGCCACCCATACGACCATCCCCGGTAGACCGGGTTAGCTTTAAACCTGTTCGCCATCACGATGGGTACAGCACTTGTATTTTTTTGCATCCGTTTTAACAGAAATCTATCAAACACTGTATACTTCTTGAAAGCCAAAACCTTGATCAATTTGATTCTCGAAGTTGTTTGTTTGTTTGCAAAAGAAATAAAGCAAAATTTGATGTTGAACGGAAAAAATCGGAGCGAAAAATGCATTTTTCCTCACATACCGTGTCACAGGCATGTCGGCAGCAAGCCGCAGAAATGGAAAAAATGATCGAAAACCTGTTCCTAGCTCATGTATTTTTGAACTTACACGACTGCTAAAGTGTGGTGAATATTCCCCAGATGATTAAAACTGCCAACGACGATCGACGAAGTTTATTTCCATATTTTTAAGAGTCTTGATCCACATCGTGTGTCAAACAATTATCCATCTCATTCAAGATGGATTCCCCCGCCGGCCGACGAGCCAATCGGTATGCGTAATTTTGCCCGCGTGACCTCTATCAGCCAACAGCTAAGAGACCGGCGTAGACACTGGCTGGAAGGATGGAATGATATCATTACAATCCAATCATATTCTCCGTTTTATTTTCGCCATCCGTCCCAGGTGATGTCATTTATAGAAAGGGGAAAGGTCACGCTTTCCAACGAGAGGTCAAACATGAAAAATGGCAGAGTCAACCTCAAGATAAACACTGTCAAATGCGGTCAAAAAAAGACGATTTCTCAGTTGAATTTTAAAGTTCTCAAGTCAAGAAAGCCGGGGGAAGCGCATTCTCTTGCAGTAAAACCTACTTTTGCATGCTATTTTATTTATTTTGCAATATTAAAACTAGAGCAAATAACACTGGAGTGTGCATTGTGAAGACCGGGTTCCTGTGTTTTGCTACAAATCTCAGACGCAAACACAATTCCTAGCATTCCAAAGACAACATATACAAATTTTACCAGTTTTCAGGGAATTGATCGTCAGCAGGTCACTATTGTCAGGGGAAATAATCGGTGAAAGGGTTAAACGTCACATTTTCATATGCCTGTCGAGGACGAGGTCGTGTAATGCGATGAATGATTATGTTCTGTCCATTCATCCATTAACATTTGTTGTCCATGTCCATCTAGTTTCATTAAAAGAAACATTTTCATATGCCTGTCGAAGAGGAGGTCATGTAATGCAATATTGCGTTCTGTCCAGTCTTTCATTAACATTTGTTGTCCATGCGATATCTCTGGTTTCAAGGTATGGATTGGTACCAAACTTTGGGTATACCTTACTCGCATGGCAAAGAGGAGCCATATTCATTTTGAGATCAATTTGTCAAAGGTCAAGGTCACAGTCCCCCAAAACTGAATCAAGTTTAGCTAACTATATGCTTTAGGTTGGAATATTCAGAGTTGTCTCCCCTACATGTATATGGCAGTTGTCCTGTGGAGTTGTCTCCTATGTTTGATACATGTAAGAAACAGGTACATTCAGTTAAACTGTTGTGAAATAGAAACCGTACATTTACTAATTTAACGAGGAGAGGGATCCTTTATGAACTTATACCTGTTTGTTAACTCAAGAACAAAGGTTTACTTCATCACTTTCTTCACATTTTTCTTCCTTCATGAACAATTTTCTCGCCTGAAAGGAATTCATTTAAAGGGAAACTACTATTTTCTTGTGTTTGACTATTGTCGATTTCAGTGTGGGATATGTGAGCTCTCGGCTCTTGTTTCAAGGTCACCTGGTTACCAAGAGTTAAGACCATTTTAGTTTATCATTCAATGTAAGATGTGAGATATGTTACATTCTCAGAAGTACAAAATCGTAGACCGTTTTCTGGATTGCTAGCTACCAATTGGAATCAAGGCCATTAAACAACCTTGAAATTTGGACCAGTGTAATTCCAGATATATGGGCGTATATTGAAGCCCCTTGGGCTCTTGTTTTGTATGTGACACTTCATTTCCCCCTACTGAATCCGCTCACAAAAAATTAGAATGTTTTAATGTTTTCCTGACTTTTCGGTCACAGTGACCTTTGACCTCTGACCTCGACCTACATTCAGTATGCAACACATCGTTCCCCTCCCAGGGCATCCACTCAACAAAAATTAGAACTGTAGATGGAAAACTGTCAATGATCAATGATTTCCTGATTTTAGGCAACAGTGACCTTTGACCTCTGACCTCGACCTCAATTTTGGTACGCGACACATCGTCTTCACCTGGCGTATCCACTCATGTAAAATTGCAACTGTGGATAGAAAACGTTCACAGATATAGACCGGACACGAACACTTCAGTGATTTCCTGTTTTTCAGGCCAGTGACCTTTGACCTCTGCCCAGACCTTCATTTTGGTACGCGACACATCGTCTCCCCGTAAGGTATCCACTCACCAAAAATTGGAACTGTGGATAGAAAACTGTCCCAGATATAGAGCGGACACGAGGGACGGACGGACAGACAGACAGACGGACGGAAACTGCCATCACATAATACGTCCGCCTTTTGGCGGGCGTATAAAAATATTATGTTATTTTAAAACATCAGTGAGTCGACTGCTTTTGGCTGAACAGCCAACTCATTGCCTTACTTCATTTATGCAAATGAACAATCATGAAACAAAAAAAAACATATTTTGCCAGTATATGTACTACCTTCAACTCACATTATTATGCCCCCCCCCCTCTAATTGGAGGGGGGGCATATAGCGATCGCTTTGTCCGTCCGTCCGTCTGTCCATCCATCCGTCTGTTCATCCATCCGTCCGTCCGTCAGTCCGTCCGAATTTCTTGTCCGCGGGATATCTTGTTTAATAATTGATGGACAGGATTGAAACTTGCATGGAATGTGGCCAGTGCCTCGTAGTTGTGCAGCGTAGAGTTTTTTCCGAGTTCCGGTATAATTTTCGAGAATATGGCCCTTTTTCTGAAATCTCTGTGAATGGGACTTGTCCGGGCTGAATCTTGGTTAATGTTGTATGGACATGTATGAAATTTGCATGCTATGTGGTCAGTGCCCCACAGTTGTGCAGCGTAAAGTTTCTCCCCATTTCGCTTCTATTTTCAAGAGTTATGGCCCTTTGTTCCTGAAATCTCTGTGAATTGGGACTTGTCCGGGCTGGATCTTGGTTAATATTGTATGGACAATTATGAAATTGGCAGGGTATGTGGTCAGTGCCATGTAGTTGTGCAGCGTGAAGTTTCTCCATGTTTCGCATATATTTTCAAGAGTTATGGCCCTTTGTTCTTGAAATCTTTGTGAATTGGGACTTGTCCTGGCTGGATCTCGGTTAATATTGTATGGACAAGTATGGAATTTGCATGATGATATGTGGTCAATGCCCCATAGTTGTGCAGCGTGAAGTTTCTCTGCTTTCGGTTATGTTTTCAAGAGTTATGGCCCTTAGTTCATCGAACCTAAGTGAATGGGATATATTTATTTGTCCATGCTGGATCTCAGTCCATAACCGATTTGGACCGGGAAAATGGCTATAGAGCACATTGGTCCTGAAGTATGAAATTGCCCCAAAAAGAGTGAATTGGGTGCAAAATTCAAAGTTCACGACCGCTTTCATAATTTCACCACAATATACTCCCAAGGAATGTAGGTCTCATAACCAGGTCACATTTTTATACGCCCGACAAAAGGCGGACGTATTATGTGATGGCGGTTTCCGTCCGTCTGTCCGTCCATCCGTCCGTCCGTCCGTGTGTCCGTCTGTCCGTCCCTCGTGTCCGGTCTATATCTGGGACAGTTTTCTATCTACAGTTCTAATTTTTGGTGAGTGGATACCCTACGGGGAGATGATGTGTCGCATACCAAAATGAAGGTCAAGGTCAGAGGTCAAAGGTCACTGGCCTAAAAAACAGGAAATCACTGAAGTGTTCGTGTCCGGTTTATATCTGTGAACGTTTTCTATCCACAGTTGCAATTTTTTGTGAGTGGATACGCTAGGTGGAGACGATGTGTCGCGTACCAAAATTGAGGTCAAAGTCAGAGGTCAAAGGTCACTGTTGCCTAAATTTTAAAATCAGGAAATCATTGATCATTGATAGTTTTCTATCTACAGTTCTAATTTTTGGTGAGTGGATGCCCTAGGGGGGAACGACGTGTTGCATACAAAATGTAGGTCGAGGTCAGAGGTCAACGGTCAGTGTCGCGGAAAAATCAGGAAATCATTAAAAATTTCTAATTTTTTGTGAGTGGATTCAATAGGGGGAAACGAGGTGTCGCATACCAAAATATAGGTCACGGTCGAAGGTCAAAGGTCACTGACCCCAAAATCAGGAAATTATTAAAAATAACTTTTTTTGTGTCAGTAGATACATGAGGGGGACACGATGTGTCACATACCAAAATGTAGGTCAAGGCCGAAGGTCAAGGTCACTGTGACCCCCAAAATCATGAAATTGTTAAAAATCAAGATTTCTTGTGTCCATTGATACACATCCTCGTGAGCCAGTGTATCGATCGATCTGTTAGGATCGATACACTGGCTTGGTTAGTTACCCATATGAGTTCTGGATATAAATAGATCAAGAGGTTTCCTCTAAATCAACCCAATCCGTGAATGCGCTAAGCCAGTTGATTAGGCCAATCCGCTGCTAGGTATGAGATATGACAGGATTGAATTTCATTGCGGACTCAACTGCTTTGATGACAAGTTGAAATCAGCATCGGCAGTCAAAGCAAAAACCGCAAGCTTGGGATACCGACATGCTTATTCAAAACAAGCGCAGTGGATGAAATGTACGAGATTGTATAATGGAGGCGTCGACTCAAGAACTCATTCGAAAGACCAAAAATGTCAAGGTAAACCCTCTCCAAGGATTTAGGATTTACCTGGACTTGTGAAGATTTTTGAGATATTGAGGGAAGACAATGTGTCGTGTACCAAAATGTAGATCAAGATTAAAGGTCAAGGTCACTGTGACCCAAAAATTTGAAATCATTAAAAATAGCCTTTTTTGTGCCAGTAGATACATTAGAGGGACATGATGTGTTACATACCAAAATGTGGGTCAAAGATCAAGGTCACTGTGACCCCAAACTCAAGAAATCATTAAAAGTCACATTTTCATATACCTGTCGAAGACGAGATCATGTAATGCAATGTTGCATTCTGTCCATTCACCCATTAACATTAGTTGTCCATGCGATATCTCTAGTTTCAAGGTATGGATTGATACCAAACTTCGGGTACAGCTTACTCGCATTGCAAAGAGAGATCAATTTGTCAAGTTTAGCTGCCTATATGTGTTTGGTTGGAATATTCAGACTTGTCTCCCCTACATGTATATGGCATTTGTCCTGTGGAGTTGTCTCTCATGTTTGATACATGTAAGAAATGGCTACATTTACTTAAATTGTTGTGAAATAAAAACCATACATTTACTTATTTAATGGGGAGAGGGGTCCTTTATGAACTTTATATCTGTTTATTAACTCAAGAACAAAGGTTTACTTCATCACTTTCTTCACATCCTTCTACCTTCATGGAAAATTTTCTCGCCTGAAAGGAATCCATTTGAAAGAAAACTACTATTTTCTTGTGTTTGACTATTGTCGATTTCAGTGTGGGATATGTGAGCTCTCGACTCTTGTTTCAAGGTCACCTACATGTAGTTATCAAGAGTTCAGCCCATTTTAGTTTATCATTCAATATAAGATGTGATGTGTGTAACATTCTCAGAAGCATAAAATCGTAGACCTTTCTCTGGATTGCTAGCTACCAATTCGGATCAAGGCCATTAACAATCTAGAAATTCAGACCAGTGTAATTCCAGATATACGGGCGTATATTGAAGCCCCTTGGGCTCTTGTTGGATTTGGCGAAAGCCCCGGGCGACCATCTTGCATCAAAACATTGTATTATCACTTGTTGGTCGATACTTGGAATATGTATTATGCGAGGCATGCCGAAAAAAGTGACTGGAACAGAATTTTTATAATTAGCCAAATTAGGCCTCCACAGACCAATACAGAACAGAACAATGGCGGAGCAGTGTCAGATTGAAGTGGAAGGGTGGGGGGGCATACAATTGAGCAATCTCTGATTGCTTCCTTGCTGTGTTTCTTTCTGATAATACTGTCATGGGTTGGGTAGACTTTTTGAAATTCCACAAGAGTGCTGTAAAGAAGGCTTTATGCCAAAATAATGCATTTCTGGTATTGGTATCCTGATAAATACCACCCAGTCTGTATGCTATGTTCTATGATGTTCTATCTGTGAACCATGTTCACAGGAATGCTGACTTTGGATTAATCTTGGATTCTTTTCATGGTGGTCCTTGTTAAGATGTGTGTGTTTTTTAATCTGGTGAGGTGTAGAGAATCAGGAAAAACATAAAAACTTTTTTCAAAAGTGACTTTTAATTTTCACATCATCTGGGAGTGAACATTGCGCTTTTCTATGAAATCTGCCATAACCTATTCAACCACTAGACATACTGTCATGACTGTAGTTTCATTTCTCTCTCACAAACATGACACAAATTACATGTAGGACCAAAGATTTTTCCTTCAAACAAGAACAATACATGTACCATATTAGTGTTAGTACGAGACAATGTTAAGTACTGTAAATTTTATTAATTCAGTTTCTCTCGGCTGATGGTGAATTGATTCGCAGCAAGTCTCGAAGCTCACAACGCCTCTTCAAGTTAGGCTCTAACCATGACTTCAAGAAGAGAACCAAGTTCAACAGAGATGTCCCAGACTTCCCTGCCGCCCAACGACCAGTACCACTCGTGGAGGCCCTCTTTCTACCGGAATTCCCACTACGAGGAGACCTAGAGGAGCTGGATTTTGAGGTGAGCTAATCCTAGCAGGATTTTACTCCTATTTAATCTTATTGCTATTTTGCCTAGATATTTTAATATCATGAATATAGAACAAATGTACAAAGAACCCAGTAATCATCAAATTAAGCATCATATCCATTATGTCAGAATTCTAAGACTTTCACTTTACCAGTCATAACATCGGTTGAACAGTAGACTGTAAAAATTCTTTGCTTATTACTAAACCATGATAATTTGATAATGCAGAAATTTTTGACAGAACCTATGTGTCGACTCGCCTTGCAGTTGCCAGGGACACGGATGTGATACCGTAGAATCCACACGGGGAGAGGGAAACAGCATGGCAAACAAATTATACTCTCAGATGATTCGATAAAATGAGCGATGAAAACTGTTTACTTGACCTGTTAGACCTTCTGCTTCCAGTTCTGTTGCGATGTTGCATGCAATGTGAATACGCACTGTTGCTGTACCATATTTGAATGTCCTTACAGTTCTCAAAAGCACATCGGGGACATTTTCTGAAACCCGTAAGGTTTATCAAGTGAACGCTTGTCTGCCAGCCTGGAGTGTCGAGAAAGTATAAACTGACAGATTTGACCTTGATTTCAATCATCCTTATACATATTTACAGTTTTGGAAACATTGACTTCTTAAGTTACAAGTGGACACATTGGGGATTTTTTTATTCAGCGAGGGGAATGGATCAGTTGACGGAACAAAAAAGACGCCAGCAGAAACCCTGGTGTAACTAACTATCTTATTGTTTATTTCACCACAGATTTTGGAAGTTATTGCTAAAGGTGCATTCGGCAATGTCATCAAAGTCAGGAGGGAAGATGAGAAAGAAATTTATGCTATGAAGGTACATGTAAGACAGTAACTTAACAGAGATTTATTCTACCAGGAGAAACTGGAATTCCACTCTCTACCAGTAGAAAATACAATTAAAGTCTCTTTGGCTGAATCTCAGATTCTACTAGTAAATAATGTTAGTAGAAAGTTAGATTCCATTTTCTCCTGGTAGAATCTTAGAATCTACATGTACCCGACTTTAAATCATTTCAAACTTTAAATATGTATTAAAGGAGAAGAAAACATATGACTAATGTATACACTGAACGAAAGATCTATCTCCCCTGTATCCAAAAATGTAAGCAAATATTTTTTGCGATTTTTTTACCACCGATCTATTACTATCGAAAGATCAAAACTAGACAGATTCATAAGAGCCGCCATTCATGCCATTACAGGGGCTTGTGCCTATTTTAACCAATCAGAAAGGCCGAAAACATATTGTGCGCATCGCTTTGTGACGTCAGCCGGGCTCATGCTCACTTTCGCCCTGTACGTTAAAGTAAGAGAAACTCTCGGAACTGTATACCGGTACCGCTATAATTTGATAGTGGTACATGTAGTGTGCCAATATTCCGCAAATACACGGGCATCATGCCGCGGTGTGTGGCGTTTGGCTGTTCTAACAGAAATGAAAATACAAACCTTCCAAACACCGTGACATTTCATCAGATGTACTAAAACAGTGGGTGCATAACGTCGGTCGCAGGATTTTACTCCAGACTAATCAGAGAAGAACTTTTGCACAGTGAGGCTGATACAATAAATTGGAGTGAGTTTTTCAGTCTTTCAACACTATTTCAGTCATATCACGACGTTCGGTTCCTATTCCTGTCAAATTGTAATCATTCCAATGTAAGAAAGGCTTGGTTTGTAATATATCTCCATGCAATGTCATTATATTTTCACCTTCCCCGCTAGAGAGCTGCGTGGCCCGGGTGACGTCACATGCTTAGACGATCCGAGCCTAAATGGCGGCACGCTTGAGAGACAATGATGGGCAGGTTGAATGCCGATTTAATCGAGTAGAAAAAATCGCAAAAAATATTTGCTTACATTTTTGGATACGCAGGAGATACAATGTAGATCTTTCATTCAGTGTATACATTAGTCAGATGTTTTGGCAACGATTTGGTGTAAGACTCACGAAATATAATTGACAAAGGATCTGCTGCAAGTTGTATTGTCAGTCTTTTGTCCCGAATATTACCTTTTCAATGGGAGGTCTTACACCAAAGCCTTGCCGATGTTTTCTTCTCCTTTAAACTCCAGTACAATCTCCAACCTTTCTCTTTCATGGAAGCTGAGGTGATCTGACAACTTTCTTGAATTGGGTCCAAACTTTGAATATACCTAACCCCTTGCCCATCGGGCAAAGACCCATCAGTTTTCTTTTTGGGTCAAAGGTCAACTTCACATAATAGCCCAGAAAATAAGCATACTGGGAGTAGATAAAAAAAGCATGAATAACGCAGTGTTGGGAGAAATCGGAAGTCTGCCTATCTATTTAGACATCATTGTTAACATGATAAAATACTGGCATAGGGCCAGCATAGCAGATATAGATTCCCTCTTGCAATTTTCTGACGCATTTTTTCACCCAAATTTGTGACACTATTTCCGACCCGCATGAGGGCTTAACGTGCACAAATTCCGTGAGTAAACAGAAATTTATCAGCATGTCTTTGTAGCTCAACTGTAAAATTAAGTTTGTATTACAGTTGTCATGTAATATTCCCAGAAAATAGCCCCACTGGGTCTAGGTGTCCAATAATAGGGCCTATCCAATAACCGGGCAGTCATGCTAGTGGATTTTTTGGCCCGATCAACCACCAACAGGCCGGACTAGGAATATTATTATGTCTCCCCCAACTATGTTGGGGGGAGACATCTAGTGTTTGTGCTGTCTGTCTGTCTGTCATGTCTGTCTGGTTGGATGTCTGGATGTCTGGATGGATGTCTGTCCGTCCCCTTGCCTTGTCTGCAAGATATCTTGAGAACTACTGGATGGAATTTCACCAAACTTGGATGGAAGCTTCATTGGAATAGCCCCCTCATTTGATTAGATTTTGGTGTGTGTGTGTGCATTCATCCATGTCCGGTGTCCGTCCGTCCGATCTCATCATTCACGTCCGTCCGTACATGTATATACAGGGCTTGTCTGCAAGATATCTGGAGAACTACTAGATGGAATTTCACCAAACTTGGATGAAAGCTTCATTGGGATAGCCCCCTCATTTGATTAGGTTTTGGTGTATGTGGGTTCATTCATCCGTGTCCGGTGTCCGTCCGTCCGTCCATCTACTTGTACATGTATATACAGGCCTTGTCTGCAAGATATCTTGAGAACTACTGAACGGAATTTCACCACACTTGGATGGAAGCTTCAGTGGGATAGCCCCCCTCATTTGATTATGTTTTGGTGTGTGTGCGTGCATTCGTCCATGTCCGGTGTCTGTCCGTCCGTCCATCTACTTGTACATGTATATACAGGGCTTGTCTGCAAGATATCTGGAGAACTACTGGACAGAATTTCACCAAACTTGGATGGAAGCTTCATTGGGATAGCCCCCTCATTTGATTAGGTTTTGGTGTATGTGCGTGCATTCATCCGTGTCCGGTGTCCGTCTGTCCATCCATCTACTTGTACATGTATGTACAGGCCTTGTCTGCAAGATATCTTGAGAACTACTGGACGGAATCTCACTCCCCTTGGATAGAAGCTATAGTGGGATAGCCCCCTCATTTGATTAGGTTTTGGTGTGTGTGCGTGCATTCATCCATGTCCGGTGTCCGTCCGTCCGTCTACTTGTACATGTATGTACAGGCCTTGTCTGCAAGATATCTTGAGAACTACTGGACGGAATCTCACTCCCCTTGGATAGAAGCTATAGTGGGATAGCCCCCTAATTTGATTAGGTTTTGGTGTGTGTGCGTGCATTTCTATCATGTCCGGTGCATTTCCGTCCGTCCGTCCTCCATCTGCTTGTACATGTATATACAGGCTTTGTCTGCAAGATACCTTGAGAACTATTGGATGGAATTTCACCAAACTTGGATGGAAGCTTCATTGGGATAGCCCCCGCATTTGATCAGGTTTTAGTGTATGTGTGCATGCATTCATCTGTGTCCGATGTCCGTCCAACCGTTCATCTACTTCTACATGTATATACAATGAAAATCGCTTCTTTGTAATTAATATTTTTAGATACGCAGCTTTGTTTAAGATACTTATTGCTACATTCATTTTATAGCACTTTCCCTTAAATTATGTGCCCATTCAAGGCAAGGTGGGAGGTTGGGGGAGACGTATGTTTTTGCCCAAAAAAACAACCAGCATAGGCTTCATGCCGGAGCGGCAACTCAAGGGTCAAAGCGGAACCTCTAGTTTGTATTGTATTATCACAAATGGCGACTTTATATTTTGGTTTTACCTCTATATATTTGCCGTTGACAATATTGTCACAAACGGCGCCTCATAGGTCAATAACAAATGCTGGTATAGACTCAAGAAGTGCTTTTTGGACTGCAAAAGCTTAAAGCAAAATACATTGCTTTTAATGCAAACAAATAAAATGATTAATGTCTTCTAAATAGAAATGTTAAGTGACAAAGTCAGTAATAAAATGAATTACAACACATATAAGGGAAGTGGGAAGAGGGGCCGACATACTGACAGAGCCACTCGCTTCACAGTATAATCTTTCGGTTAACCTATTCTAAAGCACATACCAAGAATCTAACGATTCGTGATATGTGTTGTATCTCAGGTACGCTTTTATTGTACCTGTTCATGTGGCAACTTGGATGATATGACCACACGGCCCCTAGCACCGGCATAAGCGGTATTAGATACAAATCTAGAGAGCTATGACAACCCTGCTGGGATTGCATCTCCTAAATGGTTTAATACGAAGAAAAATATTATCATGCCTCAACTGGAAGATTTCAATATTGTTGAAAAGTTTTTTAGTTAAGGACTTAACCACTGTTATTAAATTTATTATAAACCGGTACCCTGTCATTGATAGATGTTCTGGTGATGGTCTATTCACATTCCAGTGCATATATATATTATTACAATTGAGAAGCTCACTTGATTTTTACCATTCAGAAGGATAGACTAATAATAATGTGACAAATATATGATATGGTTTTACAGGGGTTGCAATGAATGATTAAAACAGATCAAATCTTTATCCCATTTTTATACGGACGTATTATGTGATGGTGGTTCCCGTTCGTGTGTCCGTCTGTCAGTCCGTCCATAACATTTCGTTTCCGGAGCATAACTTGACAACCGCTACTTGGATTCCTCTCAAATTTGGTATGCAGCTACCATACCAGGAGACCTCACTTGTGATTGCATTTGGCGCATGTGCGTCTACAGATGGCGCCACCTAGGGTCAAAACTTTCTCTTGTCAGTCCATGACATTTCGTTTCCGGAGCGTAACTTAACCTCCACTTGGATTCCTCTCAAATTTGATATGCAGCTACCATACCATGAGACCTCGCTTTGGATAGCATTTGGCGCATGTGCGTCTACAGGTGGTGCCACCTACGGTCAAAACTTTCTCTTGTTGGTCCATAACATTTCATTTCCGGTGCATAACTTGACAACAGCTAGTTGGATTCTTCTCAGATTTTGTATGTACATGTAGCTACCATACCATGAGACCTCGCTTGAGATTGAGTTTGGCGCGTGTGCGTTCACAGGTGGCGCCACCTAGGGGCAAAATTTTCTCTGTCCGTCCGTAACCTTTCCTGTCCAGATCATAACTTGACAACCGCTTATTAGATTCTTCTCAAATTTTGTATGTACATCTAGCTACCATACCATGAGACCTCGCTCGGGATTGCATTTGCCATATGCATGTCTACAGCTTGAAACAATATCGCTTGACAGTTTTCGCGACCTATTTTTGATGCATGTTGACAGTTTCCGCGGCCTTACCCATAAACTACTGTAACATGTATACTTATTCTCCACTACAAATATTCGTCAATTTCTATCAAATGTGCATCCGGGGGTATCTTGTAAGCATGCAAGCTTACTGATCATTTCCACCGCCACCCGACGCAATCCCATTCAACTTACTCATGAAACATTAACCACCTACATGTATCTATATCTTGTAAGCAGCCTTACTGATCATTTTGATCAAATGTGTGCATCCCTCAGACTATGCTCTAGTTATTGCAATGGTGAGGGATCATGGCTAGGCCCTCGAAATTAACACTGTAGTACATATGTAACTAGTGATATTACCACATGTTATGAAGGTTCATTGCTAGAATCTCAACTTGTGTCTCTTCAAGTTTTGATTTCTGCTGTCTTAGCCTATAAGGCTCTTGTTACTCAATTGTCTGTCAAATATAGTGCATATACATGTATTTCATTACTGTTTTATCTTCACGTTCACGATTTCAATTCTATGTATGATTTTGAAAAGTTTATATCTAATAGCCTGGTAGAATGTAGAATCTGAGGTTTCTGATAGAATTCAAGATTCAATGCGCAGTAACCATGGTAACTGGAATTCCAGTAATACCTTACTGTAACACAGTAGAAAGTAGAATTTCATTTTCTCCTGGTAATGTACATGTATAACATGTATAATGTAATTTTCAACCAGTTCTACCATGACAGTTACCTGTTCACATAATCTGCTACATTAAATGAATCGTACATTCTAATGGATTACAGTTGTGTGTCCAACCAGTCAAACAAAGAGTATTTGCCCATGGACATTACTGGATACTTGAATAGATGGTACAATGTAATAACTAAATTAAGGTTGGGCAAATGGGTGAGCGAGTGAGTTAGTTCAGGTTTAACGTTGCATTCAGCGTTATATTTCGACCATATAGCAATGATATAACCAACTACTATCTATGATTAGCTGGACACGTGCAGCTAACTATGTACAGCCATCATGCAGAGGAAATTAATCTTTCCCTCGTGGCAACAGATATGGTACAAAACGCATGCCGCTGACTCGGCTAAGGTGATATCACAATCACAATCCTGTGACAATGCAATAATTCCCTTATGAGTGTCACAAGTGTCACAATGCCTGATATCAACAGAGGTGACATGACATGGGTAATTCTCTAACATCATTGACCTGTTGAAAACTCACCTCTAGATTGGGACCTCCACATTGGTGGGACTGTAGGGACTCAAGAGCCCTGAGATATTTCCTCTGTAATACGCCAAATACTGATCTTTGGTCAGAGAAGGTTTGAGTTGAACCTAATTGTGGTAAAATAGTGAATTCTACAGTGTGTGTGTATTTCAGATTATGAATAAGACCCAGATTATCATAGAGGGTGCAGTTCAACAGTGTAAAGAAGAGGCATCCATACAGGTGAGTCATATTTATCAGACGATTATGTTAATCAAATTTCTTGTATTGACAATTTTATATGTGGGCCATTTTCATGAAAATGTACAAATAATGGTAAGCCTAAAGACAATTTTTTTTACATTTTGTTCATTTCACAGCCAGATATTTGCTGGAAATGCCAGATGATTAAACATTTTATAGTTTTTCTCTATTGTAAAATGTCTATTTTGGCAGAGATAACTGCTTTAAAAGATTAAATTTCCAAATTTGAAAATGAATTTGTCTTTACCGTTATCGTTGCAAATGCGGTTAGGTTAATAATTTTTAAAACAACAAAGTATTTAATAAAAAGAATCTTTCTGTTGGATACTATTATGTAAAATATATGAGAATATAAAGTCCTGTTCATTTTTCACATATCTTGACATGTGAAAAATATTAAAAAAGGATTGGATTTATTCAACTGTCTTTACCATTATCAGGATAGTATTTTGGAGGAATTTAGCACAAGAAATGTCATATAGAGGACACCAATGTCATTGTTAAAAGTACCAGGGTGTGGGCAGCCATTATCCCTCCAGCCTTGTAGTAACAGAGCACTGTTTTCTACAAATTTGAAAAAAAAAGTCTGTGTCACACTTATTGTCTGTCTTCACCGTTAGTGAGATATATCAGTTAATTTATTTATGATTGTTACCAAATGAAGCACAAGGAAGTGTATATCAAGAAAAATTCACCATGAAAGACCCACTAATCCAGTTCAGTCTGGCTCTTGCTGAGATAATTTATCTTTACCATTATTCAAACTTAAATGCCATTAACGGTAAAGACAGAAATATAATGGTAAGGACTACAAAATTTCTTTGCCAACTAACAGTTATTGAGAAAATTGAACTGACATTATGATTTTAAATGTTCTTGTAACTTGAAAAACAGCAAAAGAATGCTTAGCAAAAGGCAACTTGACTTGCATTAAGAAAATAAAACAAACTGGTTAGTCAAAAGAAAATGGTATTGAATTCAATGTCTTTACCATTACAAATATGTCTTTTCCGTTATGTCTTCACCATCTCCTGATAATAACATGGGCTAGAATGGGTAACAACCTTTCTAGCGATTGCTTGGGGTTAAGTACAGTGACTCTATAGCTTGGTTGACAGGAAAACAGTCTTTGTGGCCTACAAGGTCTTGAATAATTTCATTTTGGTAGCCAAACTGCACAAATTTAATTTTAGATTTGTCTTCATTATTTGTACGTTTTCATGAAAATGGCCCATGTGTTCTGTCAGTCTGTTAACTTTGGTAGTGCTTGATATCTTTGTTCCAAGCTATGTATTGGTACCAAACTTTGGGTACACTTTACCCACGGAGTAAGAAAGAAGCCTGTTGAGTTTGAGGTCAAATGTCAAGGTCACTGTTGCCTGAAAACTGGGAAAATCATTGATGTCTATGCGATAACTATAGTTCAGGGCTGTGGATTTTTGGTATGCCTCGAACACCTGCCAAAAACAAAAGCCTATTGATTTTGATGTCCATCCATTTTTCATGTTTGTCTATTAACTTTTGTTGTTAATGCGATATCTCCTTTTCCGAGTTATGGATTGGTACTTCGGGTACTCCTTACCCATGGGGCAAGGAAGAAGGGTCATAATTTTGGAAGTCAAGACGTTGTCAATGTCACTGTTAGTACATGTAAACATTGGGAAGTCAGTGAGAATCATTTCCTTTGTTCAATATATTTACTCCATGTCTACTTTGCCAAATTCTATGCAGTTTAGCATTCTACTAAATTTGATCAAAATGTACAGGCATATTTTGGGCGATTCCATGTCACGTAAGTTACATTTTCATTCCCGATGGGGATGTATTTGTAACATTTGACAAAATTAACAGCCAGGACTACACCAATAACAAAACAAATCACTTAAATAAAAGTATTTCTTATAATTTGAATGGGTTTTTGATTAATTTCAGTGAAACTAATTAGCATCTGGGCTTAATTAAAAAAGTGTCACGTAAGTTACTCAGAGAATTAGGGTAGTTTTGGGTCATTTGACGTATGTTAAAAATTCTCTGATTTGGATGGAAGAATCTTAAAAGTTCTCACCTATAGCGATAGCTTGAACAATGAATTAGTAGGTATGAGTATAGTTGCCATCAGTCACTTTGCCATATTTCACCACGAGGGTTATAAAGATTGTTAACCAGTGTCACGTAAGTTACAAATGTGCGTCACGTAAGTTACATGGGATGGGTTTCTGGACTATTTATTCAGGAAATACTTGCAGAAATGTTTAGAAATTGAATAATACGATGTAAATATACAGGAAGAACAATTTCTGGGATACTTAACTGTTCATTATTTTCTAATTAATTACCAAACTCATTACCTTATTTTCAGTGAAAACATTGGAATTATTTATGGGACTGGACCCTGTACTTGTCTGCAAGGACAGTTTAGGATATTCTAATAGTATACTTTTAGTGGTAACAAAGTTAGAAATACTTAATAGTTGGATTTGCTTTTGACAAAAAAATTATTCCTAGTTTACATGGTTTTGTATATGTAACTTACGTGACAATTTTTGTAACTTACGTGACATGTCACGTAAGTTACACAACTTCACCATGTTCACTCGCCAAAATTTCTATTCAACTATTTGTTTTTTACCAAGTTAAGACATGTAAGAGGTGGATGCAGGGGTTTTTCTAGCCGTTTTCTCATCGTGGTAATCCCGATGAGAAATTTCCGAAATTGAGTTTTGAGGACTTTTGCAAATTGAGTTTTCCCTCGACAAATTCAGTTTCTCGTAATTTTCCCCATTAGGGCAGTCGCAAACCAGCGGCCCGAAAACCAACAGCACACGGTGAATAAAGTAATATGTGAATGAAATTGTTCGATCAACCATGCCTACTGCTCCATGGATCAACTTTTCTCAACTGGTATCGTCTGACGCCAATCAGAGACTACACTAAATAACAAAGTCTATGTTGTTTCAGTCGTCGTATAGTCTATTCTGTACAACACGATACCGCCGAAAAAAATCGATACGGCACAATGCTACGCCGTAAGGGTCATTTACTGTGGTTTAGGGACAGAGTGAAAATGGAAGTTTTCAGGTTGATAATCGAGTATTAATTTAAAAATATTGACAACTTTTCAAACATTTTACATGCAACCCACACTAAATGACCCTTTACCAGATCAGGGGAAAGGACCAATTGGTATAAAATATCTATCCCAATTGAGATCATAAAATATCCCACTTTGGATATTTTTTTTATAATTCCATATTTTCAAGCTGGCATATTCTCCTAGTTATTTTGTTTGTTTAAAAACATACAAAAGTGGTGATTGATGGGAAGTATACTGCAGCAACATGAAAAAAGAATGCATGTAATTTTAATATCAGAGAGAATAACTTGGGTGAGAAAAACTCAGCAAAATTATACAATCGCATTGGCAGTTTTGTCAAGTAAATTCTATCTTGCTTTTGTACTTTAGATGCCGAAATTCGCCATTGCGGTTTAGTTTGAAAATCGGTCAAAATATCCCAATTAGGATATATTTCAATATCCCAACTTCAAGGATTTAAAAACTACCATAACATTACTCAATCATAGGACATGCAGTTGGTTTCAGTCAATGCTACTCTATACCAGTTTCAACTGTCGCTGTTCACATCTTAGTCTCGATAAAACAGAAAATATGTTTGAATTATTAGAGCATTTACTCTATATTGCATGGTCACATACTGATAATAATTAGATATTCCTGTACATACAAAAACTGTAGACTGCATTTACTGAACCAATCTACGTGTACAATGGACAGGTCTTTTTAAATGTCTTTTTTGAATTTCTTTTAGTTACCCCTATGAAAATGTTTGCATAATTGAGTTTCTGAGCCGAAACTATGAAAATCATGGATATATTGAGTTTCTGGTACAAAAAGATGATAACAATGAAAATATTGAGTATTTTTAAATTATAGGCGCGCCAACGGCGCGCCGAAAAATTGAGTTTTAGGAAATTCTCAAATTGAGTAGATGAAAGATTTTGGGCTAGAATAACCCCTGGGATGTTCCTAGTGGACATAAGGTAGTTTCATTGAGGGAAGAGTTTTTTTATATCTATTGCCTATATTATCTCTTGACAAAATGACCCATGAAAATTTGTCACGTAAGTTACATTGCGATAATCGGATTGAATATTGAGTGAAAATGACATAGTCTTGCCAACTTCACAAATTTGGCAAGTTTGCATGTTAGAATACATGGTTATTAGTTACTAACATCAGATATAACCAAACTGAGATGAATACTTCAGATTTTACATCTTAATTTGAGGCCTACTAGAAAATCACATTTTATGGCTGTCCTAGTTTGCTAGGTATTTTAATGGTATTTTTTTCTAGAATGTGGACCAGTCAATGACAAAAACTTCATTTTGTCTTAGTTCAGGCACTGGTTGATACAAAAAATCAACAGATGTTCCAATCCTAGCAGTTTATGAAATTTGGCCAACTTTCACTCTCTGTCGTGGAATCGCCCTTTTGAAGCCCATGGCCACTTGTCATGCTTGTTTAATCTGCAAATCTTACCTTCACAGACTTATATTGACCTAGATTAGAACTTGGTTAAGCTCGTCCTGTGTGGCTTCCAGGGATTGAACTGGGATGTCATTGTGCGCACCCAAGATTATGATAATCTATTTACAGGGTTCAGCTCCTCAAACAGCATGTTGTGAGAGGTGACTAACCGAGGTTCTCATGGGATTCCGGGACGTAAAAAGTAATACTGTCCTACCCATGGGGAACTGGGTATGAAAGTAACAAGACATTATGATATTATGATTGAAAGATTGTTGAAAGTGACGTTAAATTATACTCACCTTCTCACCCTTGATTTTGCCCACTACAAGAAGCACTTTACTTTCTATTTGTGTCTCAGTCCATGCTTGGTGATCATCCATTCCTCGTGAAGATTCAGGAATACTGGCAGTGTAGAAAACACTTGTACATAGGTAAGATTGGTGTTACTAGGTCAATACACTGTTCTCTATCGGCTGTACTGGCAATGGGAAGAAAGTTCTTGTCCATGTTTGTAAATGGAAGTGGTTGAGTGAACCCTTGTCAGACTCCATCTTGATGTCTAATAATATCTGTTTTTACCCCTTTGGCATTTTAGGCAAAACCGCTCGAGATACAGCGACCAAATTTTTTAAACTTATGTATATATACTTACAACTCAAACGCCTATCAAAGATGGTGATATGCCCCTTTTCAGATTTTTTAATTTCTGATTTTGTGATTTTTGTTTGAATGTGACCAACTATATCTGCAGTACTTTGTTTGATACAGCAACTACATTTTGGAAACTTTCAGTTTGTACTGTAGAAGCCAACAAAAAGTTAGTCACCTTAGCCCTCATTTTATGAAGTTATGCCCCTTTTCAGATGCAATAATCTCTGATTTTGTGATATTTACTTGAATGTAACCAGTTATATCTAATTAACTGAGTTTGGTGATCACTGTCATCTGTCCTTACAGTTTTAGACTACAAACCATACGGTGATGTGTTCACACTGTGGCGATACCATGAGAAGTTCCCTTCGCCGTTTGTAAAATTATTGGTGGCTGAAATGGCCATGGTGCTAGGTAAGAACAGTACTCATTTCTACCATGTCCATTCCCCATCTACAGCTTATATTGTGCTTGTAGAGAACAATATTATTTATGCTTTTGTAAATTCCGGGCCGTAGCCAGGAGGGGTGATTTATTCAGTTTTAAAAGGGCGTATTTGAAAGTTTGAAATATGTTTAAAAAGTTGTAATGTGTGTTCAGTTTCATGCAAGGGCACATCTCAGAGAATTTTCACTTTGGAAACAAAACTAGAGGATAAAATTAATTATGTTGGTGCAACAGTTTGGTGGAAATGACCATGATGACCCTATGTTAAAATAATACTTTCTATACTATTTTCTATTGTAGATTATCTCCACAAAGCTGGAGTTATATACAGAGACATAAAGGTATGATATTGTTTTACCTTGTTAAATAACAGTTTTATGACCCAGTACATGTAGTACCCTGTCATTGAACAGTATGAACTTCAGAAGATATACATGTACAGTGTACATGCCTGCTTTTACTAGTAAGTTCATGTTAATTTCAGTTATAACATTTTTGAAACTTAGCACTATCTATGTACCTTAAATAAACTGAAGGTGTGGTTCTCTTGTTATGTATATATGTAATGCATTTTGAAATTCACTCAGAACTTGAATAAGAATAGTTTGTATTAGTACTGTCTTAATACAAGAGTTGTCATTTGTGTTCTGTTTATTACAGCTGGAGAATATACTGTTTGATCCCAATGGTAAGTCGAGAAAACTGCATATATATGTCTTCACTGGGCCGTTCTATTTGAAAATATATCTCCCTCCACCATTGAATGTTTCATGAAGCTTTTCCTTCCAGGGGATGTATATACCTTTAATGGAACAATGTTTTTCAAAAAAAGAAATTCACCTTGTTGATCTGAAAAGGTCTTATTTCTGAAGGAATGAGGAAAGAAAAATCAGCACTAAATCCATCTCGTGTTCATGAAGTAATATCATTCTACACTTGATAACTGAAATTACTTAATTGTGTACAGTTTACTGGTACTTGTACATAAAATAAGATATTTAAAGATGAAATCAGTGAACACTGGGATTTCCTGGATTTCAACTTCTTCTTTATCATGTTTATTAAACACGACGTTTCGCTAAGTCTGCCCTTAGCATTCTCAAGTTCATGTACACTTGAGAATGCTAAGGGCAGACTTAGCGAAACGTCATGTTTAATGAAGAAGAAGTTGAAATCCAGGAAATCCCGGTGTTCATACTTGTACTACTTCTATATGTCAAACCGAATGACACTTCAAAAGTTAGATGAAATCAGTTTCAAATTGGGAGAAATTTTTCAACTCTCAACTGCACTGGTTTCATCATCAAAGCCTGCTAAGGCATCATAGTTTTCATATTTGAAAACAGCCATGTCAATTTATATACTGAAAAAAGCAAGAATATCAGTTGGAGAAATTTGAAAAATTGTCTGAGCTTCAATGATTTTCAGTCTTGCCATAACCATGATAACATGCACAACCACCACATCTGGAATACTGATTACCTCAGTTACATGACACTCCACCCACAGTTTGACATCATCCAAGAAGCAGTGTTGATGCCCACTTTTAATTCAGATATTTTGATGACCATTTTCTCCTGTTTCCTCGTGAATGCTAGACACAGGTTGAGATTGATGTGATCCAGTATACGTCATTCTGTCACTCATAGTGTTTCAGTAAACTTGATGGCAGTCTAGAGTTTAAGGCTGAATACATCTTTAATGTCTCTTCCCAATGAACCCTACCCTTGTGGTTTCCAGGTGTGAAAAGGAATAGGAACCAAACTTCGTGATATGACTGAAATATGGGCTGCCGATCCCGAGGCCCAATATCTTTGTCAAGCACCACATTCCAAATGTCATTGGTTATTGTTGCCTGCCAATGTGTCGGGCACCAGTGAAAAATTTGTTTCCAGGCTTGAGTACAATGTATACATGTAAGTTTAAACAGTGCCTGTTCTGTTTGCTACGTACATGTACTGGTAACTAACCCGACTACTGGCACTTTACCTTTGTATAGGGCACATACAGGTGACAGACTTTGGCCTAGCTAAGTGGCTGGTTACAGGAGAGAAGACCAGGACAGTCTGTGGTACATTACAGTATATGGGTGAGTATGCCCTGTCTGTGTTCTGGCATATCTTGGTGTGTCAATCTGCATGATCATGATGATGACTGATTAATAATGATAAAGAGTATTCCAAGTCCAGCTGGCTACCCACCACATGTTATATCTAAAGATTATGCAGCATCAATATATTTTATTGATCTGCCGGACTGATGAACTGGCCAAGGTTGGTGTGATGCCTGTCTCTTGACCAAGGTGTCCAATGCTGACAAAGGTGTCCAATTAATGGTGACCAGTGGTAATCAAGGTGACCAATGGTGATCAAGGTATCCAATGGTGATTAAGGTATCCAATGGTGACCGTCTTGTGCGCTGTCCTCGGTGTTTTATAGGGTGGATGGAGAGTGTCTGGTTCCATGCTGCTTCAAACATTTCTTCTTTGAAGTAGCAGGAACACAACTGGGCTGGGTGGTGCTTAGTTGGTTCGTCGTGATATACTGAAATATTGTTGAAAGCGACGTTAAATCCTGTTCACTCGCTCACTCCAATGGTGACCGAGGTGTCCAATTAATGATG
This sequence comes from Hanleya hanleyi, assembly GCA_036873755.1. NCBI lineage: Eukaryota > Metazoa > Mollusca > Polyplacophora > Lepidopleurida > Hanleyidae > Hanleya > Hanleya hanleyi. The sequence continues at coordinate 51,509 of JAVTVY010026028.1, read as the reverse complement.
ACCGTGGTGTTTAATTAATGGTGACTGTGATGTTTAATTAATGGTGACCAAGCTGTCCAATGGTGACCAAGGTGTCCAATGGTGATCAAAGTGTCCAATGGTGACCAAAGTGACCATTGGTGATCAAGGTGTCCAATGGAGGCCAACGTGTTCAATTAATGGTGACCGAGGTGTCCAACTGTGACTAAGGTGTGTGGTGACCAAGGTTTCCAATGGTGACCAAGGTTTCCAATGGTGACCAGGGTGTCTAATGGTGACCAAGGTGTCCATTGGTGACCAAGGTGTCCAATGGTGACTGAGGTGTCTAATTAATGGTGATTGAGATCAATTAATGGTAACCAGGGTGTCCCATGGTGATCAAGGTGTCCATTGGTGACCAAGGTGTCCATTGGTGACCGAGGTGTCCATTGGTGACCGAGGTGTCCAATTAATGGTGACCTAGGTGTCCAATGAATGGTGACCAGGGTGTCCAATGGTGAGCAGGGTGTCCAATGGTGACCAAGGTGTCCAATTAATGGTGACCAAGGTGTCCTATGAATGGTGACCAGGGTGTCCAATGGTGACCAGGGTGTCCAATGGTGATCAAGGTGTCCCATGATGACCAACATGTCCAATGGTGACCGAGGTGTCTAATCCAAAAAGTTAATTACAATGTAAATGCTGATCTGTATTCCTTGAATATTTTGGAAGCAAAATTTGAACTAGCTGAACCAGCCAGACTGAATCTCTAAATGATTGTCACCTTGTCCATATTCTACAAAGATTTATTGGGCAGGTAGGCTAAAATAAGATGATGTGATTGACCGGCCTGTTGTATATTCTCAGCTCCAGAGGTACTTGCAGTCTACCCGTATGGTCATGCAGCAGACTGGTGGTCATTAGGTGTTCTCATGTATGTCATGCTTGTAGGACAGGTAAGATGAGTCGTTCTCAGCAGTGATCATATTCATACCTACAATAGTTTAACTACACACACCATGCACACCTGCAATAAATAGTCTAATAATTCAATCCCCCTGTTAACATTCAATCACCCCCAAATTTGGCCTCAAATTTTGATCAGTCCACATATAAATTTGATCACCTCCTAGATTCAGGAGAAACTCAATACTGACAATAGATATATTCTCTTTGTTGTCATATATTTAAAAATGTACTTTCTGTGATTGAATTATCAGACTGTTCACCATACCTTATTAGACCATTTAGCATACCTTATTGCACCATTTACCACACCTTTCAGACCATTTAACACACTTAATTGCACCATTCACCACATTTTATTACACTGTTTTCCACACCGTATTACACCATTTCCCACACCTTATCACACCATTTACCGCACCTTATTACACCATTTACCACACCTTATTACACCATTTACCACACCTTATTACACGGTTTACCACATCTTATTACACCGTTTACCACACCTTATTACACCGTTTACCACACCTTTCAGACCATTTACCTGGGTTTGTACACTACGTTAAAAACGTTGAAAAGCCTTGAAAGTGAAAATTTAGAATTCAATGCCTTGAAAAGCCTTGAAAAATAGAAAATTATTCAAAAGACCATAAAACTGGGAATTGCTGTCCATTGTTGTCAATTTAATTGTCAATTTGTAGCTCGAACTACCATGTTCCTTTACTGTCGGATGGCAAAATTAGCTCCATCACAGCGATATATTCTTCAATTCTCCAAAAAGAGTTTCAAAATCTATCTGAGAGAATAAATGAACATATTTGTTGACCGAAGAAACTAAAAAGAGAAGTGTTCAAGTCGAAAATAATTTAGAAAATTGATCTGTATAACTTCAATGAAACTGGAAGTAATATATGCCTTGAAGACGGGAACTGTTACCTTGAAAAGACATTTGAAATGTCTTGAAAATTGGAGACTTCAATGTGTACAAACCCTGGTTTATCATATATTATTTAAGAAATAATGTTTTCATTAGGGCAAGGCCTTAAAATGTATAAAGTTCCCCACACTAACCATGCGTAAAATAACGATTTAGCATGCCTATGAGAACATTATTTCTATTCTACATGTATTGCACTACTCAAATTGACTATCGGGGTCATTCCATGAAATGGGGTCACCACTATGCACTCAAACTTAAAACCAGTGAATTTTCTAAAATATTACACTGATTTTAAAAACATTTATTCCTATTTAATGCCAGATACAAGTAGATATACATAAGATAACATCTTAAATATAACGGCCATTACTTTTGGAAGACCATCGGTGTCAGCATATGAGGACACCCACGGACCCCAAAAATGTGACATTGCAAATATTGCAAACATTGATGCTTTTGTTTGCACTGTGTGCATGAATTGATAATAAATTTGACCAAGAAAACAACTTAAAGTATCGATCTGGCTCATGTCTTTCAATTATTTTAGTTTATTTCATATCAGTCATCCTTAAATGCAGATTCTGGATGCACGAAACCCTCAAAATTCAGGTTGCGCGTGTAACGCTTGGTGTCCTCTTTTGTTACTTACCTTTACCATGTTTACCTCTTACCTGTCACCAAGAAAAGGTCATTCAGTGGTCATTCAAAACTATTCTTGAGCTGGGCTAATCCTGTCTATTATCGATCCAAATGTGACAGGATTTTGATGTGTCCTTAATAGCTGTAGTTGGAATATACTTTTATGTCTCGCTTTCGTGTCCTCTTTCATGTGGTTACACGCACCACCCTCGGCTTGCATTTTACTTTTTTTTTTTTTGGCATGAATTACAATGTGCAGCAATGGAACCCAATATTTGTGACATGGCTAGTGGAGCCACTTTAGAGTAGGTGTAATATAATGAGGCAATTGCAAAAAATAGCAGGTAAGTAGTATTGTGCTATTTCGCGTCCTGAACAGTTACCTTTGCCACTTCGTTACATGTGTGACAAACAAATGTTGATTCCAGAAGAAAGAAAGTGAAACTAAGACCAGTCTTGCATATAAAATGTTCATGTGCCATGATCAGTTTGATGGTAAAGTCTAGAGTTTGATGGCGACCTAGTATGGTTATTTCACATGATATATGCGAAAGGACACGAAGCCATTTTTGGTGTCCATGTTACACGCACCACTTGATTGGATTGAGGCAGTCAATGCCACTAAATATGCTGACTAAGAATAGGATTAAATATTCTAACAATTTGATCATGTTTTTATTCTATTTGACACTTAAATTAATGTGTTATGTGGTGAATTTTGCATATAGTTTGGTGTCCTCGTTACACGCGCAACTTCATTATTTTATTTTTCTCCCAAATTGTGGAATATTATCCGTTTTCTTATGTTTTCCGAATCTCTGTATATCAATATTATCCCTGACTATAATAGTGCAGCCAGGAATTGACATCTTTTCAAAATTGGTTTGCATGTCACACTTTGGTACCCCCATTTCATGGAATGACCCATCAACAGAGATTACAATGAAAGGTTGAAAACATATTCAAACTTTGACGACCTTTATCCCCTTTTTTGAAAAAACTCGTCCACTGATGTTGGGACGATGCTCTCATCTCGGTTGGCATTGTGCCAATGTCAGTGGACGAGTTTTATGTGGTCTCTCAAATGGGGAGCAATTTTGTCAGCTGTTGGGGAAATTACATGTACATGTACGTGGATATACATGTATGCCTATTTGTGTCGCTTTATTAATAAATTTCCCGATGGAAACAACAGTTAAACTTGAGAAGGAACATTTGTTTGTTTTATTCGATTGTTGCTTGTATGAAAGCAGATGTCCCTTTCCCCATCCAACTTGTGAAATGGAATCTCCGAATGAACACCTGCATTTGACACATGTACATTTCACATAACCGTGGTAAATCTTGTAATTATTGCACTGGAGAGCTCGATGTTATTGACACAAGTGTTATAGAATAGACTGTTTACCACACCTTGTTAGACTACACCATTTACTACACCTTATTAGACCATTTATCATATCTTATTAGACTGTTTACGGCCCCTTTTATTAACCCTACCTTGTTGTCCCCCACCGTACACCAGAGGGGGGTTTAGAGATTTGCTCCATCCGTCATTCTGTCATTCCGTCACTCCATCGTTCTTTCACACTTTCCTTGTGACTGCAATAACTCAAAAACTATTTGTCCGATTGACAACAAACTTGGACAGTGAATTGATATGAGTGAGAGGATGGCTGAAATTGTTGCATAATTCAATATGGCCGCCATGGCCTAGACCCCATCCAGCCACGCTAGCTAAGCTTGTGACTGCAATAACTCAAGAAGAATTTGTCCGATTGACATCAAACTTCGACAGTGGGTTGGCATAAGTGAGCGGATGGCTGGGATTGTTTTTCGGCGATCTGCGTAATCTAATATGGCCACTATGGCCGCCGAGGTCTTGTCCCTATTCAACCATGCTAGCTAAGCTTGTGGCTGCAATAACTCTTAAATACAATGTGTCTGATTTACATCAAATTCGGACAGTGGGTTAATTGGTATGCTGCCGAGGCCTTGGCCCTATTCAGCCATGCTAGCTAAGCTTGTGACTGCAATAACTCAAAAATAATTTGTTCAATTGACATCAAACTTGGACAGTGTGTTGGTATGAATGAAGAATGCTGAGATTGTTTTAGGCAACCTGTGTAATCCAATATGGCCGCCATGGCTGCCGAGGCCTTGACCCTATTCAGCCATGCTACCTATAATGTCACTTTGACATGATTAACATCAAACTTGGACAGTAGGTTGGTATGATAGAGAGGATGGCTGGGATTGCTTTTTCGGCAACCTGCTTGATCCAATATGGCTGCCATGCTAAATAAGCTTCTCAATGCAATAACTAACAAAACAATTTGTCCGATTGACTTCAATCTTGGACAGTGGTTTCATATGAGTGACATGATGGCTGGGATTGTTTTTCACCCATCTGCATAATCCAATATGGCCACCATGGCCTTGACCCCAGATTCGGCCGTTCTAAGCTAATTGTGACTGCAGTAACTAGAACGATTTCACCAACATACATTTGGTATAAGAGTAGCAATGGCTGCATACCGTATTTTTTCGAACACTCTAATTTTTCGAACACGTGATTTTTTTTTAGCGTAAAAGGCTTAATTCACTTCTAAATATTTTGAACGTGAAAAAAAATCAAAACAGTTGTCATCTAATTGAGAGAGAGAGAGAATCAAGGTTTAACGTCGCATTTCCACTGAATATGTCCTCTAATGTTCGAACATTCAAGGCCGAATTTTGGCTTGGAAACCGTTCGAAAAAATAGAAGAAATATGGTAGCATTTGCTTGTTTTTGGCAACCTTCATGACATGATCTACACATATCATACATCACCATTTACCAGATTTCACACTGTTTACATTTTAGAACTAAACAATCTCTCATATTTCAAAACATCTGCATTTCTTCATTAAAACAGTCAAATTTATTTTCAATTCTCAGTTAGTATAACAAATGTTTTAGGCACACAATACACAAACAAAAGTTCTCTTCATTCAATTCTAAATACAACATTTTATAAACCTTTCATGTTGGCATACTGTCTATGGTATCGATGGTGGGGGACATGGACCACTCAGGTTTTCATTAGACTAGACCATTTACCACAGCTTATTAGACCATTTACTACACCTAATTAAAGTGTTTAGCAGACCCTTTTTATGCGCCCATCAATAGATTATATTGCCATCACGATTTCCGTCCATCTGTCTGTCTGTCCTTCCTTCTGTTAACTTTTGCTTGTCTGTGCAATATCCTCAGTTACATAGCATGAATTGGTACCAAACTTTGAATATACCTTTCCCATGGGTCAAAGAGATCTCTACTGAGGTCAATAGATGAAAGGTCAAGGTCACTGTAATTGAAAATATAGTAAATCATTGAACATTGTTGTGTTCATGCTTTAAGTACCATTCAGACTCGATGCGGATGGTAATGGCAGAGAAGCCTATTGATTTTTACTCCTCTGCCAAGTTTGACCGAAGGATATTGTCTGTTTGGTTCATCTGTTCTGTCCTTCCTGCATGTTAACACATTGTCTCTTGAACTATTATAGCCAAACTTTCCAAATTCTTATAACATATGCAAATGGTGATGGGTCAGAAGCCTGGTGAAGATGCCTGACCTTGACCTATTTATCTAGATCAAATTTGAGTATTGGTGATAACTCTTGAAAGATTAGTTTTTGGCTGTCCAAATTCATACTACATATGCAACTGGTGATTGACTAGAAGCCTTTCCAATTTGATTGACCGTGGCCAATTTTATCAAGGTGAAATTCTAATTAATGCAGTATCATGTATGATTATTGCTTGGCCATTCAAATTTACACTCCAGTACATATGCAACTGGTGGTTAATTAGAAGCCTATTTAAGCTCACCAATCTGGGCCTGTTTCATCAAGGTCAAATTCTAGTTAATACAATACGTTCAGGGCCATATCCAGAGTTTATTTGGGGACACCCTTTCTTGCCTTTTCTTGGGGGGCGCATTTGTATGTATTTGGGCGCATTTGTATGTAAAAAGCATTGAATTTGGCTGTAAAGTTTGGGCGCCCATACCCCTTAACAGGTATCAAAATGGACTTTGGATATGGCCATGACGTTTTAAAGGGTTATAGTTAGGCATGCACAGGCATATATTGAAACCTATAAGGCTCATGATCTATACCTTTGCTAATCATAATAATGTTATATTGCTGATAAGCCTTTAAATAGCTAAGGCCTTTGAGGACCAACTAGAGGTCACAACCATGATAACGTGACACACAAATGTATGGACAAAGATAGGACTGCGTCTTCTTGAATTATTACCATTCTCACTTCAGTTTTTGACTAGGGATCGACTGTCTTTGTTGCAATGTTTCCACAGCAGACCAGGAATTAATGTAATAAAGTATCATTTATGTTGCAATTCATGTTCAGTTCAATCAGACCGACAGCTGTGGCGCACAGATATATAGGCAAGGCCATGTAGTCGAAAGGGCATACTGAAGTAAGAAATGTAAAATTGACATTAGGAACAACAAACATCCGGAACATCCACCGTCCAAACTATACTTGATTGACTAAAGTGCCATCCCTCTCCAATTTTTCTGAGACCAAATCATGTATTAACAATGGAGTAGTTATGATCTTCATGTAGCAACTTTAATATGATAAATACCATATATGTACAGGTCCAAGTGTTCGATGACAAAAGCTACACTGTTTGTCATGAATGGTTCATTTGTATTTCAGTATCCAGTGGAAGCTGCAGACAACCATAAGATGATGGCCTCCAGAGTGTTTGATAGTAACTTCCATGTCCCATACTTTGTCAGCTATCAGGCACAGGATGTCATAGCCAAGGTTAGTCTTATTCTGTCCTCGGTAAAGCAGAAATAAGCTACTTGACAAGCTACATGTAGTTAAGTTTATAAAGAGATGCACATGTTTTCATCGTGGGAAGACTGTGTACAACTTGTCTGCAGATTTAAGAAAGTATTCATAGGAAATGTGCCTGAATATGTGTCACTCACCCATTAGTAATCCAGTTTTCCAGTAATTAGTTTTATCCCTCAGCTAAAATGTTAATTGTCTTCACAAATTTACATCCATCTGTCTATATGCCTGTTACCTCACCATCACCATATTTCAGTATAAATGACTATGCCGAGGCACTTGAAACAAACATGATTGTGGTCATGTAAGTGTCCCTTTTTTCGGGTCACCAGTTCAATGTTGATTTATTTGTGACCAATTGCTTATTACTGCCATATGTCCAGAATGATGAAGCCAAGGCTTTACTGAACTTACACCAGACAAACATCTGGTCATGGGCTACAGGTCATGGGCTACAAGCTTGTTAGACAACAATGTCCCTTCCTTCATGTCTTATAAGTCTTATTCGGGGGCACAAACTAAAGGATATTTGTAGGTCATTCATTCGCAGTAGTTCTGTCTGCAGATCACATACTTTGAAAATTGGGTGAAATAAATTTGTACACCATACCGAAACTCCATTCATAATGACTTTACAAGCCATGGTGAGCGACTCCCAGACAGTTGTAATCAGACCAATTTCCCTTAGCCAGGGCTCCATATACTCCAAGGTTGAGGGGTTTCTCAGTAATGATGTTCCACACCTACAATCTGATTAAAACTCAGACTTAATAACCGCTCCTCTATCGGACATGTCACTAATTAAGATCTGAGACAGTCCCTATAACAAATCCGTCAGATGAACTCCGAATTAAATAGTTTCCGGGTCAAATAGTCGCCCAATGAGATGCTTCGTAGTATGGTGTGTCGGCTTATACTCCTAATATTGACATTGTTGTTGTGATGCAGTTATAAACTGTTTTTATGAAACTAAATAACCGTACCTACATATCCAGCGGTGCAAGAGAAATCCCTTAATCTTTTCACCTCTCTTTTCAAGAGAGCAGGAAGAACGGAAGTAGGAAGAATGGCAAAATAGTGTCTTTTACGTAGCATGCAAGAAAGCATCTGCTGTTGCTCCTGCTTTAATGCGGGCACATCAAATTTACGGCACACCATAATTTTTGATCTTGCCCTTGAACTTCGCTGCCACTGAATATAGGCACTTATTTGCCTTTTGAAATTGGACTGTGGTTGGTCGCCAGTCTGACATATGCGACAGATTTAAGATGGGGACTGTCCCAGATCTTAATTAGCGACATGTCCGATAGAGGAGCGGTTATTAAGTCGGAGTTTGAATCAGATTGCCACACCTATTGATTGGAGTTTGCAGTTTGATCTCCTAGGTGCTAACTTTTGAAGGTATTTATTTGGCTTTATACGTAATTAATGTCTCATCTTCTCTCCTTTGACATGTTTGACCATGTCACCTGTACTATCTTCTGGTCGTCACCTATTCTTGTCTGAATTATAGTTTCTCCTGTTACAGTTGTTGACGAAGAGTCCCTTACAGCGGTTGACTGAGGTATATGCTCTGCAGCATCTTTCATTTTTCAAGGATCTCAACTTCACAGAGCTTATAGAGAGAAAGGTAATGTAATAAGATCATCTGATATGTAACTCTACTGATTGTCCTTTATACATATTCGTATTCAAGTCGTTCTCTCCACAAATTATTTGACATTTTCTTACCAGTCGTTTTTTTATCAACATTTTCATCTGACCACATTTGTTTTTGACTCATTCACATTTTCTTTCAAACTGTGTATTCTGTCTTTTCCTGTTTTTGTTTCAGAGAAAGTACACTATCAATCCTTCTTCACCTTTCGTTACTGAATAAATCAACGTAATCTTGCTGTATTTATAACTTTCACAGATTTGTCCCAAAGAAGTAGTCCCACACGACTTTTTCGCTCTTGCCATGACAAAGGCAGAAAGTGAGTCCAACCATTATGATGTGAATGGTTACAGTGAGGTATGTTCTAATATAATCTAAAGAACAATGCAATATAAGCATGTTACAGCTACTCAAAGAGAACTTGTATATTCTTTAGCTTTTTGACATCTGCACTTGGGCTTAGCACTGTTTTAGGGCAGGAATTGCTGAAATTCCTAATCCACATTCCCATCTAAGATGTTACATACTAATTAGCTACAGTACACCAATAAAATGACCACTACATCCTCTTCGCATCGTGCGCAAACGCTTTATGTATCGTGCGCGAACGATCTCCGCATCGTGCGCAAACGGTCTTCGCATCGTGCGCGAACATGAAAAGCTTGTTCCTACAGCGAAGCTGGCCCGAGTCCAGCTCCCGATCTAGCCCGATCGCATCATGCGCGCATCGTGCGCTAAATAACCAAGTCCGTTTTCCGGCAATAGAGAAAAGCATACAATCGAAAGTGTCAACAATGCAATAAATACATTGTATATGTACAGTTACATGGACGGAATAAAGCCAAGAAATCTAGAACTTCAAAAGACAGATCGTTCTACCGTACCAGTTTGACGTAGTTCAGAGTTAGGATGGGCAAAGCATGTCACTGACGATTGACGATGAGTCGGCTTGAATGAATTGTAGTGACACTCGAAAATATGAGAACAAAATATCTTCCTCTCTTTCCGTTTAATGAATGAATGCTGCACATTATTGATACACATAAAGGGGCAGAGAAAATAATTCCAGCTACATGTACTTCAGAACAGGGAAATATGGTGTGAGAAATGCTAAACTGGGAAATCCAGTGGTGACCTAGTTGTTGGCTGCTAGGAAAGGGAGCAGTCATTTACTACCTTGGTTCACGTGCACAAGTGTTCTGCTAACCGGGCTGTAACGGACTAAAAACGATTTCAGGACAGGCATTTGGTTGATACTTTGCAATACCGTACGAGAAGAATATCACTGATATTCCACTGGACATTTTTTGGCATTCTGATGTTCTCATATAGTCAATATATAAAAAAAAAAATAAATCATATATGAGTAGGGATTCAATGTTTATGAAAACCTAATTTTTGCTTAAATATTGTCAATGGGCATTTACCACAATTATTAATTACACAGATATCTTACAGACATTTATTATTATAAGAAAAAAATTCTAAACATTTTAAAATGTTCAGAATATTTTGCTAACTGCCAATATTTGAAAATAAGGTTGATTCTTGATTGGATAAATTTGTAACATTTTGAAACCTATCCCTTCAATCAAATGTAGATTTTCAATTTGAGAATCATGCCATATACCGGCACGGTACTGAAAAATATCATTGCGAAGTCTTACCAATATTATCCAGTTTCTAGATGATACTTCGTATACCTATAAGGGTTCATTAGTCAGTGGAGATGAAACCGCTTGTGTCTAGACCTAGTGTTCCCAGTCTTTTTTGGAGTGGGTGAGTAGTAGGGTTTAATGTTGTTTTCAACCTTGATTCAGTCATATCACGTCGGAGCCTCCTTGTGCCAGAACGCTAGAGTGCTCACAGTTCCTATTACCCTGGACACTGATCAGCCCAGCCAGTACAGCATCCGGTCACCCATCCAAATATTGACTGAGCTTAATGGCTATGATGAGCTTTTAGAGCTCGATATGTTGGGCAAACCACATATCTTCATGGTGATCTGATCCTAAGAGGTGATAAACACAATTGTGATATTCCTCTGAGTGCACACGACTGTTTTACTCTGAAAAACAATTAAGAGTGAAAATTCAATATATTGGAATAGGCGAGAAATCTTTGGTTTAAACGATGCTTTATTGCATTTTTTTGCAAGTGGGAGCGCATTAAGACGAGCTTATAACTGCGTCTCGCACATTGAACTACATTAAACAATACAATACACTTCGGGACTAAACATGAACGAACAATTATGATGCACGGCGAGAAGAGAAAACATAGATATAAGGGGAATATATAATCATAACAAAATCTTTCCGATTGCATGTATTCCATCTAATAGATTGGAAATTTCAGTCTCCGATTGATTTGATTATCTTCAATTCAGATTGAATTTCAATCTAATTTTTTCAGAGTGTTCGTATATTTCTGTGTAGAATACACTAAATAATATTGCGAGACATCTTTACTATGGAGCTGAGCTGTTGTCAAATTTGAGCAAATGGGGCTACCGATGTTTATATGAGAAAAAAAATAATTGGTGTTGTAGGAATTACTATCGGGATATGAAATTTCAACTTTCCCCCAGGTGGATCGACACAAAAAAAAGCTAAAAAAAACCCCAAAACAATTACCTGATCTTCTCACCTTTCACCTGTAGCTCCTGGAAATGGCACGGAGATATTCTTGAGTTAATATATATATGTCAGTGGTTTTAAAATCTGCAAGGCCACTCTCTCTGTGAAATTCAGTTGTTGAAGAAATGTATATACACATGAACATCTTTCAGAATCGGCACAAAAAAAAAGATAATAAAAAAACAATCACATGATCTTTTCACCTTTTACCTGTAGCTCCTGGAAATGGCGCGGAGATATTCTTGAATTAATATATATATGCCAGTGGTTTTAAAATCTGCAAGGTCACTCTCTCTGTGAAATTCAGTTGTTGAAGAAATGTATATATACATGAACATCTTTCAGAATCGGCACAAAAAAAAAGCTGAAAAAAAAACAAACAAAAAAACAAAACAATCACATGATCTTTTCACCTTTTACCTGTAGCTCCTGGAAATGGCACGGAGATATTCTTGAATTAATATATATATGTCAGTGGTTTCAAAATCTGCAAGGTCACTTTCTCTGTGAAAAATATAGCGGGTATCTTCCCCCAAAAATTTGAAGTTGATTGATATAAGTGCTCAAAAGTTAACAGAGGGAAAAGAAAAGTGGGCAAGAAGAAGACAGAAGAAACTGACAGACACGCTGGATTTACCTCTAATGAAAATCAAAATTTAAAATATTTTTATTCTGTGTGAAGTGGCTCTGTAATTATGCACATGCCACAAGGAAATCTTGCAATTGTAGGGGCCGTGGCAAAAGTTACTATTGGTACCGTACGGCCGTACGGATAATCAGTAAACACAGAGACTCCTATTCGTCGACAGTATAAATCTAGAACATTGTTTGTGTCTCACACACACGTAAATATTCGGAAATATTCAGTCCCAGTATTTCATCTAATTTCTGCAATAAATTGAGTAATATGTTTTAAATCTTCCGATATTTATCCCGACAGGGAAGCCGCTTCTATATTTCATTAATGACACTCGGTTGTAAATTTCACACATTCTTTAGAAACTGGAAACAAATAACTTCTCCCGCAATCACGTGCTGGTCTGTGACCCATTAATTTGTTTATAGTGGGCGGAGTTCCGGGGATCCCGTGTTTTCATTGGCTGTGTTTTTGTGGTAAACAAGATGGCGCGAAAGACTTCGGCATTAGATTCTGGTTGTCTAACATTGAATTCGGTGCTATCATATGGACTACGAGTATCATTTTTTCAAGTTAGGTTCATCTACGAATAATACTCTCAATCAGCACATTCGGTTCATGCTACAATAAAACCTATCGCCATCGGGCACGTTTTCGCACCTCTTTATTGCGACTGGTTTGAAAGTTTCTCCAGGACCGAAGCCGGGCAAAGGAGGTCGTAAAATCATAAAATAATTCAGATTCAGACACATATCTCTTGTTTGACTGAAAGATTATTGAGAAATATTATAAAGAACACACAGTTTGCAGATGGAATTACGAATTAACGACAATGATAAATTGTACGCATTCTTTGCGCATCGTGCGAAGTGGCAGTCTAGCCTCTGGTTTAGTAAATGCCCGCATGATCTCAGAGGGAACTCCGCACGTTATTCGCATCGTGCGGAGATCGTTTGCGCATCGTCTGCGCATCGTCTCCGCATCTTTAGTGCTCATTTTATTGGCGTACTGTACTTTCCTCTTGTAACGATTTGGTTCTCTATTCATTTTCAGTTTGAAGGCTTTGAGTGGAATTTACCAGATGATGCAGTCCCAGTGTTAGTATAGCATCTGTACATAAACGTGATAAACCAATCCAAGCAAAACTTCAACAGAGCATGTGAAATCATGGAATTAGATCTTGGTTGTAAACTGACATGTGGAATAATTAATATTGCAGCCTTGTCTCTGTAAGCTTCACTCAAAACAGGTGAATATGAGACATTTCAGATCATGAACACCACAAGCTTTGTACAGAACAAACTGTGCCATGTGACACTCCATCAATGTTGTGATGTATGGAATAGCATTTAATATGCAGTGAACTCTGGGAGTTAATATTGCTGAAAAGCTACAGTATTCAGTACCAAAGTTTTATTTATTTTCTCCTTTTATGTTATCAGAGTTGTAGATTGTAGAGAATATGAGATACCCGGTACTGGTCTTCAGTATATTCTGTGTTCAGCACCTCCTGCACTGAGTGCAAATGCATCTGAGCCATAAATGACAGAAAAAAATAATCGCAACACATTTAGTGTAAACAGGTCCCAGTTTTAGGATTTATCACAACTACTTTAAAATAGTAGTATCTCCAATATGGTTTATATCAGTGTAGTGGTGATAATTGTAACGATCAATATCTCACATTTGATGTGACAAATTTTGTTTTAAATGTACATGATCAATTTCTGTTATTGATCTTGAATTATCTCCCTTGAGATCTGATGAGTTTTATCTCTTGATGAGACCAAGGTTGGTGAAGAAAATCGTATAAGAGAAAGTAGTCTGATCCACTGTTTCCTCACAGCATGCACTTGAAGTGGTGTTATGCCTGTTTTGTTCAGTGTTATAGCATAGACTATGATGTGTATCACACTACTGTATAGTATCCCTTCAACATTTAGTGAAATCTGCCTTTCTAAAAGGTAGGTAAAAGATTGTTTTCCTTCATAACATTTAATAAATCCACCATGGCTTTTCAGTAATTCTGCATCGAATATATTAAACCATAATCTATAACTATAGTCTATCACTGGTAGTAGATGAAATTATGTCTTATTATGCAGATTAGATGCACAACAATTTATTTCATTAATGCCATCCGATGCAGATAAGTCCATTGTCACCTCGGGTGGATTTTCATTAGTGTAATATATTAATAGTATTATTGAGGAAGAACAACCTTTTTCACCTTCATTTTAGAGAGGCAGTTTCCCTAAATGTTCAAGGATAACACAATCTTAACATAATCTTCTCACCTGTAACTCGCATCGCTGCTGCTGTTCTGAGCAGTGTTTTCAGCAGAAATGCTGAGCTAACGATTGGAGTAAATTTTTAGTCAATGAGCTCACTGGATACCGAAGAAGGAATTTACCCATGTGCATGTTGCTATCATGCAATTTTGGTGGGAAAAAACGTGTATTTGGACATGTTGCTATCTTGTTTGTCTGATAGTTTGTTTCGACCACTATACTCCTTCAGGAGAAAGGAGCTTTGCGGACCTAAATTTGAGTCTGATATTGATTGACCTTTCAAAACAGTTTTGCAGTAAAGATATTGAAAGCTTGAATGAGCAATAAGGTGGCTCCCTGGTTTAGATGCAAAGTCATGTCATTTTTCTCATATTTTTTGTATAGCTCATGAAGTCCATCCTATATCAGAAAATGATATAAAAATTGGGGCATAGCATATTACTTTTTACCCCTCGGCCAACTTTGGCCAAGGGGTATTGTCGTCATCACGTACGGCTGTCCGTCCGTCCGTTACCGCGATATCTACAGAACCGTTTCATGCATGGCAACCAAACTTGTTACATCTATTTATCTTCACGTAAATCAGAAGCCTATCGAAAATGAGTCATCTCGGACAATATTTTGCAGAGTTATGCCCCTTTTTACAATTAAAAATCCATTTATGATTTGTTATTGTGATAATTTCAGAACCGTTCCATATACAACATCCTAACGTGATACAGTTGTTTCTCTTGACCTGAACTAGATGCCTATCGAAAATGAGTCGTGTCAGAAAGTATTTTGCAGAGTTATGCTCCTTGTCTAATAAAATCCACTAATTCCTATGTTAAGTTTGCATATAATTTCTATATCATGTTTGTATACTATCACATTTATTATGACTGATTTATTGATTTATTCTCTTACACAATGCGAAGAATGCCTGCAAATCTGTTTTGAAATTTTAGTTGTGTTTACCAAGATATGACAAACGTATATCTATAGTGTATGTATTTATTCCAGAAACAAATTAATTTAAGGGGAGGAAAACTTCTTTTTTTTCAAAGAAAGTACACTTACAATACCAGGGGTAAATATTTCTTCCCACAAGCCAATCAATTGGTAGAGACACCCTTACATTATAATAGCTGGGGTTCAGAGCCGAGGGGTTTCGATAGCGCAGCTTCATGTTTCTAATTTTCAGCTTGTATAACGTGTACCTTTGGCAAATTGGTACAATGTGATTACTATGTAAAACACCCAATACTTGAGACATAATTGTTTTCAGAATATTTGAAAGTCATGTCAGTTTTCTCATTTTTTACTATGTATTCCTTGAAGTATGTAGTTTTTTAATAACTCAAATATAAGGTAGGTCGCCGTCCAAAAAAGGGCATGACTAGGGCTCCGAATCTAACTACTCCCACACTTTTTCCCGCCATTTTGCATGAAGTCGAAACAATGCAACGTCATGACGTCGACAAATGCCACGCCAACAAAGTTTGCCATTCGACGTCATGACGTCACAAGGGATGCTTAGTAAATGCAGCATGTCACAGTATCTCATTCTATCCATTCGCGCACAAGTATATGATTACAAGGGAGGTAATTGCTATGCACAGAAACCTGTGCAGAACAGCCATTATTGTAACCAGGGAGCCACCTTGAGAGAGATACTCGAATCCCTTCTACAGCATTCTCCTCTTATTCATCTACGCACATAGATGCAGACTTATCCTTTGTTACAATGTACATGCCAAGCACACGTATTCTTACATCCCATATTTTGCTATTTGAAAGATTCCAAACAAGTGGTGCAAAGGTGGAATCTTTTTATTGTGTGTTGCTTGGTTCGTTAGTCTGATAAATTTTGGACATATTTTGCACTTCTATACATAACATCCTGTTAAGTGATAACATGGTAAAAAACAGTACATGTAAATATAACAATATTAACTCATGTGCATTTTCTTAATTTCTAGTTTGTTGTGCAATTTTTCTAAAGGCTCCAAATAAATATTTTGAGTCCGTGGAGCATGTGTCATAAAACAGGGGAAGTAGAGAGTATACTCATTAAAGATAGTACATGTATGTGGGAGTCCTTTATAGTATATACATGTATCATATTAATCTTGCCATGTACAGCAAATCATCTAATTATCCAATCACAGCAAGTGAAATTTCCCACCATAAAATTTATTAGAACAAGTTGACAGAATGGTTCAAAATCCTGCACATAATCCATTGTTTTCCTTTATCCTCAGTGTTATATAGGGTGGATAGAGGGTGTCTGGTTCCATGTTGCTTCAAAGGTTTCTTCTTTGAAGCAGCGGGAACACAACTTGGTTGGGTGCTGATTAGTTGGTTCATTGCGATTTGACTGAAATAATGTTGGAAGCGACGTTAAATCCTATTCACTCACTCACTGTTCTCTTTTAAGGGGTTGTCAAATTGATCATGTGTACTGAATTTTGTCTACAAATTAGGGCTGAATGAATGAATAGGGTGATTGAATTATTAGAGGAGTCATCCTAGTTGAAATGCTACATCGTATATTATATGATCAGTATTGTCAGTCGACTAGCTCTGCTTAGCTGCATGTATATATATATCAAGACCACGGGTTAGCATGTTTAGTAGACATGGGCAAAGTGGAATACTGGATAAATCTGAGGGTATTATTAATATATGTGTAATAACAACTGTTCATCAATTAGAGGTCATCAGTTGTATGAAATGTGGTAGCTCCTACAGTTTCTACTCTTTCGACCATAGTCAATAGCTCATTTGCCACATTCATGATCGTCGCACATAGAGGGGGGACAGTACAGGCCAAACGAGTGAGCTTTCACTGGGCATCTTTATAAGTTAAGCCCTTATGAAAACAACGGGAAAATTAGCAAATGTACTAATTATATGAAAGCGGCTACAAAGACATATTAAATATTTGGTGCAATAATGTGCAAAAATGTGAACTAATTTTCCCCGTGTTTTCCACAAGAGTAATATACATGCCCGATGAAGCTCACTGGTTTGGTCGGCAATGTTATGTTCCCCTCTGTGTGCATTGGTGCATAATGATCACAGATCTGGCAAAAGGGCTATTGCAGGATTTTCAGCTCATATGCATGGTGTAAAAACAGGACAATTCGGATATAATCGGCATGACTGGTTACCTAAATTGCTCCAGTTGAGCCAACAGAGAATTTGGATGTCAATGAGCTGCATGACACATCAGAGTGAATCAGATCAGTCTGTGAGCTAGCAGATTTGATATAACTAATAGGCGTATGTATTATCATTTGTAAAACACCATATATATTATTTCACATCATTTGTAAAATGCCAGAGTATTTCACAGTCTATGTAATGTACATGTATATGTGTAATACTTGGTTGCAGAGCTGGTACCCTCTGGAAATCTCTTAAAGGTGAACTGTAAAGCTTTTAAATTTTTTCTAAAATGTTGCTTACATACATCATGTTATGTGATATACCGGTATTTACTGTTCAAGATTTTTATTTTGCTGAATTGTACTAATAACAATATTAAAGTTATCGTGTATCGAAAATTTACATCGCTTGTCTATCTTTGCTTGAAGAAATTTATGACATTATAGAGGTCTCCTTCATTCAAGTTTTAGTCAATGTATCATTTTATGTGATATCATGCTATGTCGGATGAATGGGTGAGGACCACTATAACGTCGTTACGTTCCAAAAGCAAATGGGAGGCAAATTTCTGACATTTTAGCAGAAACCTGGAAAGCTTTGCAGTTCACCTTTAACTCCATATTCAGCTGAGCTGAGTAGTTATGACTTTACTCAAAGGGATATGAAAATAGAGTATCCATACCAAAATGGGGTCACTCTAAGACAGGTGATCTGTTGGTGCATGTTCCATTTGTGTTGAACTTGCTTTCTTGTTAATGGTGTTAAAATTGACCTTTTATCTGGCATGAGGTTCATTTATCGGGACATTATTTTCCTACCTGCCATACATGTATATGTGCCCAATATCATGGAAGAATTTTAATCATCAGATAATTTTTTTATGAATTTTATTCTCTTTTATTGGAAATGACTTCATTGTCATACATATGTATATGTTTCTATACATGCACATATACTCGATATAGGCAGCTCTGAATATATGCAACAAGAACACAAATTTGTCCCCTTTGACATGATTGAAGATAGTTTGTCAAAATATAAACTATATGAGGGATCAGATGAACAGCTAACATACATGAATCATGATGCAAACTTGTTTTTATAATTTAAATTTCTAATTTTATTTTTTAATATTTTTTAATATTTTTTAATGCTTGATCATGTTTTGTGTTTAACTAAAATGTAGGTGCTTTATTTTAGGTCAAATGTCTTCCTTTTTAAGTGTCTTAAACTTATTTCCTTAACCGTCTCAAGTCTGTTGTCTGTTATGTCAAGTTCAAATAGCTGATGTAGCTGTCAATGTACCTTCATTGTCACTCTGCTCAAATCTCGAATTGGTGGTGTGTCAAGACCAGTCTCAAATACAAAAGAGAGATAATTTGTCAGCCACTGGACTGTTGTGCTCGAGGCCTATTGGATTGCATAGCCACAAGGAATGCTATTGATTTTCTATTGATGCTAGCTTCTAGTTCCTTGCAGAGAGATTCAATGCATCATGAATGTAATCTGAACAAGTTTTCTTCCTTTATTGATAGAGAGAACGAGCAGAGCAGTCCTGGATATTTAAAACTTGTTGTACCCGTCTGTGAACCGAGGTACACTTTCATTTGGTCATGCATATTTTTTCTCAGGGTTAACTGTCGTATTGCTGTGGATATGTGCACATGTAGTAGATTGCTGTTTTTGAGGTGCACGAGGGAGGTTTATCAGGCTTTCAACAGGGAATGGTTAGCCAAGTATGACCATGAGTCCTGGAGATATGGCCATGAGTCCTGGAGATACATGTATGGCAAATCAAAATTGAGAAGACAATTAACAATTAGACTTTTGTTGTTGTTCTTTTGTTCCGAATAGAAGTGTAAGTGCAAGTGTTTTAGTATAGAGAGTTTTGGCCTGCCACGGGTATATTATGTTGACAGAGGCCAGCACAGTATAGTTTCAAAGATCTCAAACACTGGTCCAGTAGTCTTCACTGGTTCTGTATGGTACCGTACTTGGATTCACATGTGTGTATGTTATGTTGCTTTATTAAGGCCACCCCCGAAGGGGAGGGGGCCTTATTGGAATGGGCTTAGTCTATGGGGCAGTCTTGCTTGGTTTCCAAGAATTTCCGAGAGAACAAAGCAGAATTCCGAGTTCAAACCCCTGGATAAAATGGAGAGGAGCTTTATATCTAGCTGGGGATTGAATTTGGGCTATCTCAGATGAACGGAAGTGTGTCTTTCAAGCCCAAATTGTTCATCTAAAATTCTACCCTTCCGGTTTGAAAAAGCCCAGTTGCAACAACAACTTGCGCGGAAACCTCTTTGCGCATACGCAAAGCATTGTGGGAGTTGGGCTCTCGCGAGACTTTTACGAGAAAAATTCATACAGCCTCCAGTTGCTGAGATAGCCTGACAGCGAACGCTTGAATACATTTTGGCAGGTGATGTATCAGTCTCTAAGCCGCCAGGACTTCATACTTACAGGTGACTGCTTCAGTTCAAGCCACAAAAGTTTGCGCGAACGATCGTTCAGTTCACCCGGAGGTTACGCAAAACTAAATAAGCGGGAACGTTTTTTTGTTTGCGTAAAAATGAATACAGTATGTTACCGTCGTCAAGTCAATTTATTAAATAAATTATCTTTTTTGCCGCTGTCAAAATTGCAAAGTATGAATATCAATACAGTGGATTAAATGTTGGATCACATTATCGCGTCTCGTCCCTGGTGCATGGCAGGGGATACTCTGATAGCTTGCGTCATTCATTCATTCACTCACTTTCATTTTCGCTGTGTACTTCCGGGTGTGCGCAAAGGTCAACTGCGCAAAATTTGAGCGGAAGGAGCATGGTTATCATGGCGGAATTTTCAGTAAACATCGTGTGTTGAGCAAGGCGCTAATTTTATAGTTTTGTCCGTAATAAACACGGTAGGCCTGTTTGATCAATTGATCGTTGTGACTCAATTCATAGGTCTCAATAAGTTTTTAAAGCTTAGTTGTCATATTATCACAATCAAGGCAGATTATAGACGGAACATACTTGCCAAGTCTTTTATCTCTCGCGGCTGAAGACAAGTCATGAAGTCGTCATATACGCGTGCCAAGTTAAGCTCTGTTGAAGAAGCTGTATTTCTCACCTAAATTCCTAATATAATCCGTCCAATATAAATTAACCACCATGGACCATGACAGAAAGGGATGAAACGAGGTCAGTTTTGATATTTCTCTTGATGACAAATATAACTTTGTCGAAATATTGAGACTGTCAATATGCGTTTTTAACTTTATTTGGAGTGACTTTGCTTATGCGTTACACTCATTGTTCCGAATTTGTAGACTTCACACCATCGTGTACCTTTTACTCATGAAATAAAGATTAAATTACCTCATTTCATTTTGCAAAACAGCACACAAGTTGGCCAGGGTTTGAAGCTGTTTATCTTCCATCATATCCCAGGACAAGCAGAATATATCTATCTTGCCAGATGCCATATATAAAAAAATATAGATGTACCTATCTTGCCAGATGCCATATATAAAAAAATATAGATGTACCTGATATATTCTTTTTCTGAGAGAATAATTTTTATTAAATATCTTAGATTTAGATCAGCTACTTTGCTTGTCTTCCAGTCGAGCTACCTCACACACACTGGTCACTGACTGTTTTCATGGATGTGATGAGGTCGAAATTAAGGGGAAAGCTCCCATAAAGTTAACATGATCGAATACTGAGAAAACATGACCGAATACCGAGAAATCCTCTTAAATATAAAAGTCTGTATTCTTGGTAGCTGAGAATAACTATTTTTGTCCAGAGTATCTACTTTACAGAGATTTTTTTTTTAATTTTTGGGGGTATAGAAAGCCACATATTCATAAATACAGTCGTCTATGTTTGACCGCACATATCTATTCAGTTCAAGTTCATTTATTCCAATCTGGGTACCGATCTTAGTTCTTGTTAGTGAGTGTTGTCTGGGAGATGTTTCTGAGGCGGCCATGCTTGTCCTATCCATTCCCAATACCTTGTAATAAATTTTGGCAAGGGTATCTATTTTCCGGAAAATACTGAACCTTTTTTTTTACCTTTCCGGAAAATAGAAACCAAATTATTTATAAAAACGAGCATCTGTCCGCCTTTTAGCGTGCAAATCTTTCAGGACATAGATCTGTGGATCACCAGCAATTGATAATTGTTCTTAGCTCTCATTGGCGACTGTTGCCAGGGAGGCATTTCCTGTGACGAGTCTGGGGAGTAAAGATGCGAATCTTCTGCTCATATATTGTGTATTAAATAAATAATGCAATCCTACATGTACTATGTAGGGTGGCCTTTCGAAGTCCATGAGTTCTAGTAATATTGGTTGGAATATCCAAAACTATGTATTGTTGATTGGATTGTTATAATGGGATTGTTCTGTTTTTGCATAATATTCAGGCACATTGAATGTGCCGGACTTTTAGTGACGCATCGCTCCCATCATTTTATGCAACTGAGACCAGGTATGTAATAGCTTTTGTCATGTTTGTAAATGCAATCATACATTGTAGAAACCAAACTGTGTCTTAAGTTGAATGAAATATTTAAAACATATATAATATTATAATGAAATAACTGACTTTTGTGAATATGCTGTGTATTCCATGTACCCTGCATGTCTCACTATGATGTGCCTTTGTATTGACCTCGACCATATGCAGGGAATTATGGTACTTAATGAGTTTGTAGCTTTCCAAGTAATTTATTTTAATCATCAGGTATCCAGTGTAGAAGAACTTATTTATTGAATCTATAGCAAATTGTATGTTGAACATATACACAGACTTTGCCGATACCATTGTGATTTCTAGTGTGTTTTTGGTTTACCACACATGACGTCTTGCTGCATGGTTTCCTTCATTGCTAGCTCTGTTTCTCACAGAATGATCCATTCATGAATGTCTTTCCCTTCTGGTATTATCATACTTTGTCTTTTGATGCCATTGATCATTTTAATCCAGTGTCCAGCATAAGGGGTTTTGTGATCCTCCTGGAAGAATTGTCTCCATAAAACCCATACCCCTTACCCTAAACCAACATGTTATACATGTATGCCTTAACCCTGACAAGTGGGGGCACTAACTCTAGCTGTGTGTTAAGCTCAGCTGTTTCTAACTTTCAACATGGATAGGGAGACAGAGATAGGGAGGACAGATGAGCCTATTACATACAGCATTGTGCAGGACAACTACCACCAGGGAAAACATCAGTAATCAGAGAAACTGCTCTTGGAACCTTTGTTGCAATGTCCAATGCTGGAATATAATGGGAAATGTATTTGTGCATCTGTCATTTGTGTTTGGATTTGAACATTTGTTGTAGACCATAGAGAGTCCATGACACAAGTGAAGCTACATAGTAAGGGAGCATTCAGTTATGTACTGTGTGTATTATCTGATGGCTATCTGATGTCCACTGGGGCAAAGTTAATATGCTGTGCACCCAATCACAATTATTGTATTCTAAATAACTTGTTTGAGATGAAATCCTGCAGCACAGTTGTCACTGTCATATATTTAATCTGTTGCTTGATTGATGCATGTTGATCAGAATTTATACCAGAATTATGACTTGTCTACCCTACAGTATACTGATATATCTAGTCTTTACGTGTATTATGACATGTTTACTATATTACTGGCATGTGCACCCTTACCCATGTACATAAAGTATATAAACAAGACCCAATTAACATATTACCTTGTGCTGTTTTTTCTGTTTATCACCACTTATTCGATCTCCGTTTAGATGATCATTCATTCGTAATCCGTCATCAGATCATGCGAGTGGATTGTCTGTCGTTCAAACATGTACCAGTGTATGACATACATGTACAATAAAACAATCTCCGTAAACTCAGATACAATGTCATGGAATATTATTCTCCATATATGCAAGTCTGCATTCTCCATACTACCACAGCATGATAGTGTGCTCTGTGCAACTACTATTTGAATGGTCTGTTCAAAGTAATGGCCAATGAACCGCCGTATTAATAGGATACCCTACCGGGAGACGATGTGTCGCATACCAAAAGTTGAGGTCAAAGTCAGTTGATGATTGACAGTTTTCTATCTACAGTCAAGACAGTTCTAATTTTTGGTGAGTGGATGCCCTAGGGGGGAATGATGTGATGCATACCAAATGTAGGTCGAGGTCAAAGGTCAGTGTGACTGAAAAATCAGGAAAGCATTAAAAATCTCTAATTTTTATACACCCGCCAAAAGGCTAGGTGTCACCTACCAAAATGTAGGTCCAAGGTCAAGGTCACTGTGACCTCAAAATCGTAAAATTGTTAGTGATCATAAACCCTCAAGTTAAGTTTCCATCAAATGAAAGACCATTGCGAACTGTGTCGGAAAATCTTTATTATAATTTTTTATGATTTTATTACACAGAGTAAACTGCAAATAAAGCATGGTATTCTATGGTGGTCTGTTGCAATCATATTAAGGTCCGTTGACGTCACACTGCCTTAATGCATATATTTCAAACTGTGCATGCACTTTCCAATGCTTGATTCAAGCTTAAGCTGTGTATACTTCGAGTTTCAACACAGACTCACTGTTCCAATGTGCATGTTTCACCAAACTCGGGGGGAAATTAAATGCAAGATCCAAATTGACTCTACCCTTACGAGTTACCATCTCCTAGATTTTGGTGAAACATGCACATTGGACCCGTGAGTGTGTTGAAACTCAAAACTCTTAAACTCTAAATAGGTCAAAGTGTGACCCTAACATCAGGATTTTCTTTTGTGTCCGTAGATGCATTATGGGGACACGATGTGCCACATACCAAAATGTAGGTCAAGGTCAAAGGTCAGGGTCACTGTGACCCTGAAATCGTGAAATTGTTAAAAATCATGATTTTGTGTGTCCATTGTGAAATTACGGAGAGACCTGTTTGTCATGTACCAAAATTTAGGTCAAGGTCAATAGTCAAGGTCACTGTGACCCCAGAATCAAGAAATCTTCAAAACTTAATTTTTGATACACTAGCGGGACATGTGTTGCGTACCAAAATGTTGGTCAAGGCCGAACGTCGAGGTCACTGACCGCCAAAATCATGAAATTCACAAAAAAATCTGTTCTTTTTAGTCCATTGATACATTGAGCGAAGACGATGTGTCGTGTACCAAAATTTAGGTCAGGTCAAAGGTCAAGGTCACTGTGACCCCTAAATCAGGAAATCATCAAAAAAAAAATTCTGCCAGTAGATGCATTAGAGGGACATGTGTTACATACCAACATGTGGGTCAAATGTCAAGGTCACTGTGACCCCAAAATCAAGAAATAATATGCCTGTCGAAGACAAGGTCGTGTAATGCGATGTTGCGTTCTATCCATTAACATGTGTTGTCCATGTGATATCTCTAGTTTCAAGGTATGATTGGTACCAAACTTTGAGTATACCTTACTCGTATGGCAAAGAGGAGCCATACATTTTCAGATCAATTTGTCAAAGGTCAAGGCCACAGTCCCCCAAAACTGAATCAAGTTTAGCTGACTATATGTGTTAGGTTGCAATATTCAGAGTTCTCTCCCCTACATGTATATGGCATTTGTCCTGTGGAGTTGTCGCCCATGTTTGAAACAGCTACATTTAGTTCAACTGTGGAAATAAAACCATACATTTACTAATTCAGTGGGGAGAGGGGTCCTTCATGAACTTCATACGTGTTTTTTAACTCAAGAACATAGGTTTACTTCATCACTTCCTTCCTTCCTTCATGAAAAATTCTCTTGGCTAAAAGGAATCCATTTGCAGGAAAACTACTATTTTCTTGTGTTTGACTATTGTCGATTTCAGTGTGGGGTATGTGAGCTCTCGGCTCTTGCTTCAAGGTCAACTAGTTACCAAGAGTTAAGCCCATTTTAGTTTATCATTCAATATAAGATGTGATATATGTTACATTCTCAGAAGCACAACATTGTAGACCTTTCTCTGGATTGCTAGCTATCAATTGGTATCAAGGCTATTAAACAACCTTGAAATTTGGACCAATGTAATTCCAGATATACGGGCGTATATTGAATCCCCTTGGGCTCTTGTTTGTGAGAGGATTCAATAGGGGAAAATGATGTGTCGCATACCAATAATTAGGTCAAGGTCAAAAGTCACTGTGACCCGAACATCAGGAAATTATTAAAAATAACATTTTTTGTGTCAGTAGATGCCTTAGGGGGACACGATGTGTCACATACCAAACATATGACCTGACATACGTAGGTCAAGGTCAAATCCGTCATTCATAATCCAGCCGTCGTCCATTAGAGAATATCCGCGTCCATAATACAAAGACCTATTCCATTTTCCATATAACAGTATTAGCACCAAATTCAAAAAGACAATCATAGTATACATAAACATAGGCTTGTTTCCTGCAAGAGAGAAGCGATCAACAGTTTTTCCAAAAATATCAAATCCGTATCGCTGATCAGTATTCTTAATCCATAATATTCGTTATAGTCATCTAAAAAATGATGTATCTCAGTCACGCTTTGATTGTGGCTGTTCATATGAGTACCATGACTGACACCGAAATCATGAAATTGTTAAAAATCATGATTTTTTGTGTCCATTGAGAAATTACGGATAGACGGTTTGTCATGTACCAAAATTTAGGTCAAAGTCAAAGTTACTGTGACCCCAGAATCAAGAAATCTTTAAACATAACTTTTTTGTGTGTGTCAGTAGATACATTAGGGGGACATGATGTGTCATGTATCAAAATGTAGGTCAAGGCCGAACGTCAAGGGCACTGTGACCCACAGAATCATGAAATTCATAAAAATCAGATTTTTTGGAGTCCATTAATATATTGCGGGAAGACGATGTGTCGTGTACCAAAATTTAGGTCAGGTCGAAGATCAAGGTTACTGTGACCCCAAAATCAGGAAATCGTCAAAAATAACTTTTCTGACAGTAGGTACTAGAGAGACATGATGTGTATGTACCAACATGTGGGTCAAAGGTCAAGGTCATTGTGACCCCAAAATCGAGAAATAATTAAGTCACATTTTCATATGCCTGTTGAAGACGACGTCGTGTAATGCGATGTTGCGTTCTGTCCATTCATCCATTAACACTTGTTGTTCATGTGATATCTCTATTTTCAAGGTATGGATTGGTACCAAACTTTGAGTATACCTTACTCGCATGGCAAAGAGGAGCCATACATTTTCAGATCAATTTGTCAAAGGTCAAGGTCACAGTCCACCGAAACTGAATCAAGTTTAGCGGAATATTCAGAGTTCTCTCCCCTACATGCATATGGCATTTGTCCTGTGAATTTGTCTCCCATGTCTGAAACAGCTATATTTGAATTTATTACTGTAAATGTACTGTTTCGTTATTAACATAAGAGTATTGAGACATTTTTGCCCACCATCCCAACCACACACAATTCTTTCAGGAGTAATATTTACCTTTACATTGATACTCAAAAACCACTGCTTCACTTCATTCCAAAACTGCCAAACTTTGATACATCCAAACAATAAATGTTCAATCATTTCTTTTTATGTCATCTACGGTAGTAGATGCATTATATAGGCATGAATTTCTCCCAGCAAAAGTTTAAAGATAACCTTCCGCCGTTCGACCAACGTACACATCCTAAAGAAAGAGTTCTTGAGCTCATCCTTGGTAGCGACTATATTTCATGTTTTTCGTGATATTATTTGTCAGTCTTGGGTTTGTTACTTTGATAATATATATGATACAATACTCGAGTACATCTTAAAATGTTGTCTTATAGCGTTTTACCTGTTTCAGTTTCTAAGTTCGCGCGTAAGGCGGCAGGGAGGTTGTCCTCGAGTGATTTGACTTCATCAATGCTGCGAACCTATTCTTTTTTCAGGCGGCGTCTTAGTACAATAGAAACGCTATATAGTGCATTATTTTAACCACTAACTTAATCTCCCTCTCTTGCTTGTAATGTTTTCATCAAATTAGTCTTGACAAACCGTGTTGCTAGACATGTTAATTTTATGCCTTGGTGCCAGAATCGAGCGCCTCGTTTTCCAGTGATTTTGTTTTTGCTCTCCGCGATCACAGCTTAGTTTGTAGCCCCTCAGTCGTGTACGCTGATTACAATACAGTCTCTCCCCTTTCAACGCTGAATTAAGCTACACTCTGTAGATTTCTATGGACGGGTCAGGGGCACGGTTCAATGTCTCGGCAGGCTGCAGGTCAGTCTAAAATAGTGAGATCAGCAGGGAGACAGGGTGTGTTTGTGGCGAAAGTTTTTTTCTAAAACTGGGGTCTGATTCTTCAATGAAATAGATATGCATTGCCCTGAAAGCATAATAATGTTTCATTAAATGTAGAAAGTATAAAGAGTGTCGTTTATTCGAACAGAAGATCCCGAGAGAAGCAATGTCTTTTGTTGAAAGATATCTTCCACAACCTGTTGCCCCCTTCCCCCATGTATTTGGGTCAAAGCATATTTGTAGGCTCTACTGATAAGCTGACCATGCAGTTGTCCACGTGCTATCCTTTTGACGTTAGATTCAGACATTCAGAAATACCACTGCGCAGGAGAATGGCAATAGCAGGGGTTTACGTGGAGTACGATACTATAAATATCTGGCACATTATCTTCTGTGTAATGTATGAAAACATGGGCTATATAAGATATTTAGTGGTAATTAATTGATTCAAAATTACTACTCAGTTCACTGTTTCAGGTTACCATGCTATTCATAATACAATATTACATAGTGCTACCTTTATGTGAATTGCCCTTCATCGTAACCCTCGCCATTCCGCAGAGCACTCTCCGCATATGCGATCGCCTGTGTTATATTATTGCGACGATGAGCAATCGCCAGCGGAAGAATAACCTTCCTGCTGGAGAGCGGCAGACATCCAATTGAAGACCTGCAGATTGGGTTTCAGTTCATGGAAAAGTGCATTTGTGCCGACCGTTGTCTCCCAATAATGCAAGCAGACAAACACAACATCAGAAGCTGTCTCTATTATTAAAACCAAATATATTCGCAAGAATATGCAGTTGAAGGAGACGTATTTTACCATCGACCTAGCTAAATAATATATAGCCCTCAAGAGTATGAGGGCTATAGGTCGGCCCCAGTCACCTCCAGCGAGGGTTTTAGATAATTTTATTACGAATCACCCACCTCTGAAACTGCCGTACATCTAATCTCTATCCCCTCCTGCCCACTATTTTAAAATCTTGAGCACTATTGTGAAATAGTAACGAATATATCGCCGTCTGAATTTTCCAGTCGAATTCCACTTTAAATGCGCCATGTTAACCATATACAGTGACGTCACCAACATGGCGGCGCAAAGAGTCGAAGTTCACGACTGGAAAATTCAGACGGCGATATATGCGTCACTATTTCACAATAGTGCTCAATATTTTAAAATAGTGGGCAGGAGGGGATAGAGATTAGATGTACGGCAGTTTCAGAGGTGGGTGATTCGTAATAAAATTATCTAAAACCCTCGCTGGAGGTGACTGGGGCCGACCTATAGCCCTCATACTCTTGAGGGCTATATATTATTTAGCTACCATCGACCTAGATGGAGAAAACCATCCATGAATTGATGTGATATCTGACGGTCGTAATTCATGGATGGAGCGCCAAGTCATAGTAAAACACCGAGTAGAAATCCAGCCCCCCTCGCCTGACGAGGGGGATGGTATTTACGCTAAAAATACGGCGAAAGCATCCAAGTTTAGCAACTTACTATGTCCTCAGATCATTATCCTATCCATAAACACCGTTTATTTGGGTATTCGGCTCTGTTTTGTTGAGATAGCAGCATAAATCCACACCTACTGTACCGTTTTCTTCCATCCGCCTCCGTTCACTCGAAAGTTAGGCCACCAAGCATGCGCACACGATACACTTCAGGTCATAGTCACGTGACTCATTTGGCGACCCGTCGTCATCCGCGCACTTCCTCCACACGTGGTAGGGTGTTTCTAGCTGACAGGCGCGCTCGAATCATGGCAGAAGCGGCTAACTGATTACACGCGTGAGAATAATCCTGCATTTTAAAACAATTCTTGATAGTTATTCCAGGTATTGTGTAATAAATATCCCTTGGATTGCGCCCGAGAGGTGATAATGAGCTGTATTAACTGCAACCAGGAATTCATTCGTAAGTCTGACCATGGATATAGCAGGCATCCGATTGGACATTTTTCACGGCTAAACCTACCCTCTCCTTTGCCAATTGCAAAACAAAGCACAAAACGTAACAAATTGATAAATTGTGTATTTATCATTATTGGGCATATTGATTATTTAACCACGGAAAACTAGATTTGACTGTTATCCTAAGGGATAACTGAGATACCCCCGACCTGTCAATGGTCTGGGAGTTCAGATATCCACACATGAATTGGGCATGTTTTTTTCCTTTTCTGTGACAAATGATAGAATAAGACAAATTATCATGAAAAATACTGCTTGCTGATCATGTTACCAGCACTCACTAGGAGGAAGTAGGCTATCACGTGTGCAACATGCACAAATTATGAAGCATGCAGGCTTATATGACATGCAAGGTGGTAAACTAGCTGAGACCACTGAAAATATTTAACATCCAAAGTTTCAATTAAACATCCCAGGTAACCAGTCAACACAAATATTGGTAATAAATAAAACCCATGGATATAAAGGACCATAACTCTGTTGCGGGGACGGGTGCAATTACACGAGAACTTTGTCTTTATATGGGATTAGATCCAGAAAATGGCAAAGTCCTATAGAGTCAAAAACGTCATAAATATGTCAATAATTACAATATCGCCTTGTAGGTAGGACATGCATATATATATATCTTCATATCATAGGTAACACATTTGTAAAGTTTCATTGAAATAGAAGCAAAATCTTGGGAGTAGTCCGGACAAAATTGTGTCTACAGACAGACAGACAGACGGACGGACGGACAAGCTGATTCCATTATACCCCCCTAACTTCGTTGCGGGGTATAATAAGTTATGTTTACAACTACGAACTTACAAGATCCAGCAACAACGGTGGAAGAAAGAAACAGCTACTCTTCCCGTAGCCCGTAGGCAACACTGCGAATGCGTGATGACCGTTTAAAACATTGCAAATGACATCGATTTGCTCCCGTTTCAAATCATATTGCAAGGGTAATGTCTGTTTTAGTCTTGTGAATATGTCAACAATGTCAGATTGTGAAAACGGCTTGCTCGCCATGATTCGAGCGCGCCTGTCAGCTAGAAACACCCTACCACGTGTGGAGGAAGTGCGCGGATGACGACGGGTCGCCAAAGGAGAGTCACGTGACTATGACGTGAAGTGTATCGTGTGCGCATGCTTGGTGGCCTAACTTTCGAGTGAACAGAGGCGGACCGTCAGATATCACATCAATTCATGGATGGTTTTCTCCATCTACCATCGACCCAATTGTTTTTATTGACAACAACAACAACAACATCATGTTGCGACCAACGGCAAAAAAAGTACCGTCGCTAAGTGATTTTACCGTTTGCCGTGCTTAAATCATCTTCATTTTATCCAGCCAATTTCTACGTTCCCACTTCGAACCTGCCTTGATTTATCTGACCCTTCAGTGTTCAAAATTCGAGGTGTAAATTTCACCTTCTAACGGCAGAAGAACCAATCAGAACGTACACATCGATTGCGCGTGAAGGTCAGTGAAGTCACGTAGAGACGGTGACATCATCCTCTATTAGCGGCGTCTTTCCTTCTAATAAGGTGCCCACAATTTAGGTCAGCCAATCAATAACGCTCTTGTGCGACCCATTTCGAATTTCAAATGTTTTCGAGGTCAGTGACGTCTCGTGTCTATTTATAAGTTATTTGAACATTGAAGGGGTCCAGATAAATCAAGGCAGGTTCGAAGTGGGAACGTAGAAATTGGCTGGATAAAATGAAGATGTGCTTAAATGTGAGGGCTGTTCATGCAGGGTTTTTAACCCATCACCAGTACGGTAATTCCTCTAATAATTCAACCACCCTATTAGAATTCAATCACCCCCATTTTTGTAGACAAAAATTGAATCAGTTGTTCTAATAACTTTGATTTCCCTCTAAAATTACTAAGAAAGAATTATTTGCATGATTTTGGACGATTTTGTCAACTTCCGGTTCCAATAAATTTGATCACCCCTTGATTTATTGGTGGAAAAGTTTACTTTCTGTGATTGAATTATTGATGTATTTTGAAGTTAATGAAAAAAGAGTGAGTGAGTTTATAGGATTTAACCTCATTTTCAAAAAATGTTCCGCCATATCACGGTGGCAAAAGAGAGGGTGAGGCACCGGGAAAACTACTTGTAACAGAACATATATAATGTTAGCCTGTTTAACAGTTCCATCTCTTTCTGCGTGATGGTCTAGCTGTCAAGGTGTATCAGTGGTCGAAATATTCAAAATAATCTACGTTGAAGTATTCAGTATTCTGGATCGAACAGAAACGAAGGGGAATTTCTTTAGTTGTGTGCATTTTTATTGACCAGTGAAATTTGACTGACAAATATGCCGTCCTCATTGATCTCAAATTTTTTAAGTGGTGACTGGACTGGTCTTTCTTCAGGGGCAAAACAAGTAATATGTAACACTTAACTCCTCTGCAAGGGCGTCGGAAGCAGTATGGCAGGTACCGTACCAATTTGGCGCAAAAAACTAAAACTTGTGCAATGAATTAACACCCCACTGCCTATAATAATTATATCGGCTACGAATATGTCTAGCTTACTTTACTTTACATATATTTTTCTAATTCAGCATCGCAGAAAACCACCATCGATTGCGTTTTCATGATAAAAGGATTACGAAAGAACTGAAAATACACTTCATTGTAGAGTGATTTTATTCACCAGAAATCGCTCTGAACGCGTCTCCGGGGATCTAGACTCCAGGAGCTTCTGGGGTCCAGGCTGTCTCTCAACATAAGGCCGTACCACTTCCAATTTGCTTCCAACGCCCCTGCTCTGAGATGGTTCAATCATATTTTATTATCAGGAAACCATGACAATATTCCATTGAAATAAAGGAAATAAAGTAATAATTATAGACATATTACATTTATGGACCTTTAAATGGCACTAATACCCATCTCCCATCAAAGTCGCCGCCTTTGAATATACCCTACATGATATACCCTCGGCACCAGGAGGGCATGTTTGATAAGACTGAGTTTCCAGGGTGTAAAATCGTTGTTTAGAAAAGCTTTGCAATTTGGTTATCAGGGTAATCTAATGGTTAATACAAAAGACTGTCTCTTACTTGTTACATTAATTAGCATATGTATGGTACATTGCTTTGCTAAATATACATGTACTGCTATGGTATCTGATCTGATCCTTCTGTCTGATTAGTCAAGATACATAGTGTATGGTCAGTTGAATCCTGTAATTAGGCCCCAAAAGAACTTGTTTCTGATAACCTCACACTTTTTTTCTGCTGTATTATCTGCCTTGACTGATATGAGAATTACCAACCTTTGAGTTGTCTGTAATGCAATGTTATTATGGTCATGTCTGAGATTAGGTCAGCCCTTGTTTGTCTGATTGCTTTTTACGACAACTGCCGTAAAGCCCCACTTGTGTAGAACCAAACAGGAAAATGGCGGATCTTGAAAACCACATTTTTCAGAGAAAAATCTTGAAAGTAATGGAATTTCGTGTCTGGTTGAATTTTGTTGCAAGTCATGGAAAACTGGAATGGAATTCGAAAATGTTAGGCAGGTCAACACTTTTTTTTTTTACTGATTTTGTTTGTTTGTTTGTTTTTTAACCCTGGTCGTAACACTGGGCATTTATTAGTCAATGACCCTGATTTCACGAAACTTTGCCCCTGCATTTCCATGTGGTCCCGGAATCACCGGGCGTAGATTAGGCCACGCTTGACGCTGATTGGTCAGTAAAACAACCCGAAAAACTATATTTCAAGGGAAACTCACTTTTTATCAAACACAGTCACACGACAGTCAGAGCAACAGATGCGCCCTGTGTTTTAATTCCGCCATAGCATAAAGGCACGTGTTGTTGTTGTTCGCCTTATTGACCAATCAATGTCAAGTCTCGCCTTGAGCGCTGAACTGCAATAAAGCAGTGATTGCCAAGTTCTGTTGAAGATGTAACAGTATTTTTAAGGTTGCTAAAATTCAGCATCTTTGGATGATTTACGGCCCATATTTGACGGATTACAAGAATCTTTGGGTGACAGCATGCACAACAAGCCTCTATTATGGAATGAATTAGGATGCGAAATAAAGAGGTAAACAGATTTCTGTAAAAATGTACACAGATTATGTCAAGTATTATTAACAGCATTGTACGCTGATAAACAGCTTGTACCACTTATGTCCCTACTCTCCTTGTTTCCCCCGCTGGTTCACATCGCCAAGTTCGTGCCTCTTGGCACCCAATCGCCGTGCCGTAATAGCTCGGAGATAACCAGATTCCTCATACTAACCATGATTCGATAACTACCTCACGTGATCGAAATTACGTCATGCCTTCATGATAACGAGATCACGACTCTCACGTAATGTGGAAGTTATGCCAATATTTTGCCAGCGACACGCCCTCTTATCGCATCTCGGAACTATTCTCCGTCTTTATTACAGTCAACATTCAATTCAAAATCTGAAACAATTGAACGGTGTTTTTACGTTATCATTCTAGTGAGCTTGATTTCCTTATATACTCATGACGATCAAGCGTGGTCTTATCAGTGGGATATTAACAACATTTGCAGGGAGTTATTTGGCAATTATTTGAAGGTATCAGCAAACAAATGTTTGCAATCAGTTGACGAACCTTACAAAACAATGGAGGAAGTTATCCAAAAATCTGTTCATTCTAACTCAGAAATTAACGTAATAAGAGCTGTTTTGCCGTCCGTTTATTGTTAGTTTTGCCGTTAACGACATATGAACGTTTGAGAAGGGAGACAACTCATATTGCCAAGACTCTTCCGTAAGAGTGATATCCATTGGTCATTGGTGGTTGACCTGTGCAGAGCGCCCCCTTACGACTAAGAGGTGCGAAATATGCGATGCGAATCAGCGGGGCAACAAGGAGGGTAGGTGTCAGTGATACAAGCTGAATAGTATGAGCGTAACAGCATTGATGCTCATTCAATTTATGTACCAGTTTCGTTCCCGTCCGAAAATTATTTTTATATATTTTATATTGATGGGTCTTCATTAAAATACAGCTGTGTTGTCTCATATCTGCAGATATCGCAAAAGATCTACTTTTACTTTATTTCTCTCAAACGAGGCCTTGACTCGATTACTGTCACTGGATATCTGTACATGCATGAATGTATAAACTGAGACACATTATTACATTCCAGCTGGATGGGAGGTGAAGCCTGTTCTGAATTGGTAAACCGAAATGCATCCGTATTCATTTACCCCGAATTCGCTATGGTAAATCCACTAGCAGATTCAGTAGTAGATTACATCCCAAAGCCTATAGGCTCTAGTTTGATCTTGTAATAGTAACATAAGTTGTCTGTTCGATTCCCAATAGTATGTAAGTACGAGTTTGTACATAAACGCCTGTGTAAGATCTTATACGGTAGATTTCTTAATTTTGTGTATCCAGTGCTGGAGGATGTACTGTTATAAGTATTCGTCCAGTCAATTGTCCCATTTAGAATTTCCTCTCATTTATTTGCCGATTTTACCACTATAGTCCAGCAGTTTGGTGAATATTTTGGGGTGAATTGTGCCATTTTGGCAACAAGCATGAAATTTTCACCAATGATAGTCACTCATCTATTAAAAAAGATAGGATATGGGGCCATTTGAAATAGGATAGATAGGATATGGCCGCCATTTTCAAGATGGTCGCCACTCCATAAGAATTTTCTTATGAATTGCTGTACAACTTGTGTTTTTCGTCTTACAGCTTTGAGTTGTGATGTATTTTATGAGGGAATATGCACTCGACAATCTAGACTCGATTGACACTTAAAAATCCAAGATGGCCGCCACTCCATAAGAATCTTCTTATGCAATGCTGTACAACTTGTGTGAAGAGATGTTCATATACACACCCACTTTCTCGGGTTGTTCTGACCCTACACCTGCCTGAGTATAGGAGTTATTATAACATCACTATATGTACTAACATGTACCTCAGAGCAGTTGTTTCGGATAATTTCGGGAATATATCTTATGTATATCCCAGGCATATCTCTCATCAGGGGCCAAGCCTAATCATGAATATATTTAACTATTCACGATAAATACTCACGGGGTGAAATCTTACATTATTTGAGATTTACACCCTTCTTCTGCGTTACTGTTGTCTGTGCTGCACACGTTGTGTAATCGTTTATTAATTTCGATTCACACATATCTTGTTCTTCTCTTCTTTCTTGCTGACTGTTCTTCTCACGTGCCAGTGTATTTTAGCAATATACTTAAGGGAGTGGCACGATCCCGGCATGGTCGTCACAGGAGATTCTGATTATGCTTCGAAAAACATCTCGAACCTGATAGCATATTCTTACTATTTCTCAATCCAGGTGTCGGAACATGAATCTCACTTAAAGAGATATTAAATACGGGTCATGTTCATTTCAGGATGTCAGCCGCTGTCTGCATTCCGTCTCTCAATGTTTGTAGTCTGTGGGAACATGATTCTCACTTAAAGAGATATTAAATACGGGTCATGTTCATTTCAGGATGTCAGCCGCTGTCTGCATTCCGTCTCTCAATGTTTATAGTCTGTGGGAACATGATTCTCACTTAAAGAGATATAAATACGGGTCATGTTCATTTCAGGATGTCAGTCGCTGTCTGCATTCCGTCTCTCGATGTTTGTAGTCTGTGGAAACATGATTCTCACTTAAATAGATATTAAATACGGGTCATGTTCATTTCAGGATGTCAGCCGCTGTCTGCATTCCGTCTCTCAATGTTTGTAGTCTCTCAATGTTTGTAGTCTGTGGAAACATGATTCTCACTTAAAGAGATATTAAATACGGGTCATGTTCATTTCAGGATGTCAGCCGCTGTCTGCATTCCGTCTCTCAATGTTTGTAGTCTGTGGGAACATGATTCTGGGAACATGATTCTCACTTAAAGAGATATTAAATACGGGTCATGTTCATTTCAGGATGTCAGCCGCTGTCTGCATTCCGTCTCTCGATGGTTGTAGTCTGCGGGAACATCTAACGCTGTCGCAAGCCGTCAGTTGAATGATTCGGTTCGATTCGGTAGATGGAACTACAATTAATATAAGTTGAGCCAGCATGCTTCTCATCCACCCCAGGATTCGACACTGCTTATCATGGAGTGAGATGAAATACCAGGGATTACATGATATAATGTAGCACGGACTTTCAATTAAATATACTTGAAGTATATCTGCTACCCAGCCAACCGATATCGCTCAGCATTTATCTCGATTGTCGACTTCAGAGTGACGTCAAGTACCTGATAAGATAAAGCATGTTAATATATGTTAACGAGCTTTCCATACGACTTGAAGACAACCTGATTTTATCCCGACTGCTCGTCTCAGAGAACAGTCGGATATGGAAGATGAGTTTCATCATTCAACTGACGGCTTGCGACAGTGTTAGTTGTTCCCGCAGACTACAACCATTGAGAGACGGAATGCAGATAGCGGCTGACATCCTGAAATGAACATGACCCGTATTTAATATCTCTTTAAGTGAGATTCATGTTCCGACACCTGGATTGAGAAATAGTAAGAATATGCTATCAGGTTCGAGATGTTTTTCGAAGCATAATCAGAATCTCCTGTGACGACCATGCCGGGATCGTGCCACTCCCTTAAGTATATTGCTAAAATACACTGGCACGTGAGAAGAACAGTCAGCAAGAAAGAAGAGAAGAACAAGATATGTGTGAATCGAAATTAATAAACGATTACACAACGTGTGCAGCACAGACAACAGTAACGCAGAAGAAGGGTGTAAATCTCAAATAATGTAAGATTTCACCCCGTGGGTAACTCCGGCATCACTATATCTACGAGAATATGAGAGTATTTATCGTGAATAGTTAAATATATTCATGATTAGGCTTGGCCCCTGATGAGAGATATGCCTGGGATATACATAAGATATATTCCCGAAATTATCCTAAACAACTGCTCTGAGGTACATGTTAGTACATATAGTGATGTTATAATAACTCCTATACTCAGGCAGGTGTAGGGTCAGAACAACCCGAGAAAGTGGGTGTGTATATGAACATCTCTTCACACATCCTTCTTGGGCGGCCATCTTGGGTTTTTCACGTGCCAATTGGTTTGACATCATCCACTGCATAATTCCTCATAGAATGTCTCTGAATCCGAAGATGGAAGACAAAACACAGTTTCTACTATAATTCTTAAGAAAATCCTTACGAAATGGCGGCCATCTTGAAAATGGCGGCCATATTGGATTTTTCAAATGGCCCCATATCTAATTTTTTTCTGTTAGTCAAACTCTATCATTCCTGAAAGTTTCATGCTTGTTGCCAAAATGGCACAATTTTTTCACCAAACTGCTGGACTACTAGCCCATCTAACTTATTAAGTACATCGTAGAAAAGTCAAATTTTTGACGTACCTCAGTTTCCATTTTCTATTAATATTTGAAACCACACGGATATAGTCGAAATAGGTTCCTCTGATATTGTATCTGCTTTTTATACGCCCGCCAAAAGGCGGACGTATTATGTGATGGCGGTTTCCGTCCGTGTGTCCGTCCGTCCGTCTGTCCGTGTCCGGTCTATATCTGGGACAGTTTTCTGTCTACAGTTCTAATTTTTGGCGAGTGGATACCCTATGGGGAGACGATGTGTCGCGTACCAAAATGAAGGTCGAGGTCAGAGGTCAAAGGTCACTGGCCTAAAAAAAACAGGAAATCACTGAAGTGTTCGTGTCCGGTCTACATCTGTGAACGTTTTCTATCCACAGTTGCAAATTTTTGCGAGTGGATACGCTAGGTGAAGACGATGTGTCACGTACCAAAATTAAGGTCGAGGTCAGAGCTCAAAGGTCACTGTTGCCTAAAATCAGGAAATCATTGATCGTTGACAGTTTTCTATCTACAGTTCTAATTTTTGGTGAGTGGATGCCCTAGGGGGGAACGATGTGTTGCATACCAAATGTAGGTCGAGGTCAAGGTCAGTGTGACTGAAAAATCAGGAAATCATTAAAAATTTCTAATTTTTTGTGAGTGGATTCAATAGGAGGAAATGAAGTGTCGCATACCAAAAAATAGGTCAAGGTCAAAGGTCAGTGTGACCCCAAAATCAGGAAATTATTAAAAATAACATTTTTTGTGCCAGTAGACACAATGTGTCATCTACCAAAATGTAGGTCAAGGTCAAAGGTCAAGGTCACTGTGACCCCAAAATCGTGGAATTGTTAAAAATCAAGATTTTTTTAGTCCATTGAGAAATTACGGGGATTCGTTTCGTCATGTACCGAAATTTAGATCCAGGTCCATAGTCAAGGTCGCTGTGACCCCAGAATCAAGGTCAAAGGTCAGTGTGACCTAAAAATCAGGAAATCAATAAAAATTACTATTAATTTTTTATGTGTGGATTCAATAGGGGGAATTGAAGTGTCGCATACCAAAAAAAAATAGGTCAAGGTCAAAGGTCACTGACCCAAAATCAGGAAATTATTACAAATAACATTTGTTGTGTCAGTAGATACATTAGGGGGACACGATGTGTCACATACCAACATGTGGATCAAGGTCAAAGGTCAAGGTCACTGTGACCCCAAAATTGTGAAATTGTTGAAAATCATGATTTTTGTGTCCATTGAGAAATTATGGGGAGACGGTTTATCATGTACCAAAATTTAGGTCAAGGTCAATAGTCAAGGTCACTGACTTCAGAATCAAGAAATCTTTGAAAAGTATTTTTTTTTGTGTCAGTGGATACATTAGGGGGACATGTAGGTCAAGGCCGAACGTCAAGGTCACTGTGACCCCCAAAATCATGAGATTTATAAAAATCATGATTTTTTTGTGTCCATTGATACATTGAGGGAAGACGATGTGTCCTGTACCAAAATTTAGGTCAAGGTCAAAGGTCAATGTCACTGTGACCCAAAATCAGGAATTCATTACAAGTCACATTTTCGTATGCCTGTCGAGGACGAGGTCATGCAATGCGATGTTGCGTTCTATCCATTCATCCATTAACATTTGTTGTCCATGCGATAACTCTAGTTTCAAGGTATGGATTGGTACCAAACTTTGAGTATACCTTACTCGCATGGCAAAGAGGAGCCATACATCAATCGATCAAAGGTCAAGGTCACAGTCACCCAAAACTGAATCAAGTATAAGATGTGGTATATGTTACATTCTCAGAAGCACAAACTTGTAGACCTTTCTCTGGTGTGCTAGCTACCAATTGGAATCAAGGCTATTAAACAAACTTGAAATTTGGACCAATATAATTCCAGATATACGGGCGTATATTGAAGCCCCTTGGGCTCTTGTTATATCATGGATTGATAAAAAAGTACCATCGAGAATTCGAGAATGTCACGAATGTACCTAATATTATTGTTGTACCAATGTTGGATAAAAAACGAAGGTTGTTCGCAGTTACTATTGAACCAAAGTGGTTCTTTTACTATATCATTTACTTCTCGTGGACTTAATTTCCGTCTCAAATGATAGCAAGCATGGAATGTATCTCGCCAGAAAGGATTTGAGATATCTTTAATTACTTTTTTAAGGTAGTCATTCCCAAAATTCTATATATTTTGCAGGGTATTCGAGTCAATATTTACAAGATCTTTCCATTTTCTGGTATTTAGCAAAATCCTTCTTATCCAGGAGACTTTTAAACTATTGAGAAAATTGGTAACGTTGACCATTCTAATTTTACATCTTGGCACAATCTTATTTCCGATCCTGTTAATGTACCGATCCATATTGCTTTAGTTTTGTCCACGTTTATTCTTAATCCAGATAGTTTATGAAAGTGGTCCAAAATATTCAAAGCTTTTTTAAGAAATAGTTCAGAACCATCAAGGGTTAGTTGAGTGTCATCCGCATACTGACTGATCTTGTATTCCGTTTGTCCTGTCGTAATACCTCTAATATCTTTTTCTTCTCGAATCATTACTCCCAATATCTCGGCGCAAAGTAAAAAGAGATAGGGTGAAATAGGGTCACCTTGTCTACAGCCACGGTTATTTCTAAAAGATGAATATAAGTGACCATTCTGAATGACACACGTTGTAATATCACTGTAAAAAGTTTTGATCCAGCTTCTGATCGATTCCCCAATGTTGTATCTCCATAAAGCCTCATCAATAAATACCCAAGAAACAGAATCAAATGCTTTTTCGAAGTCGACTGACAAAAGTAAACGTGGAATCTCGTTTTCTTTAGTAGCTAGCATCAAATTATACACTAATCTGATGTTTTCCCCTATAAATCTCCCTTTTATAAATCCCTTTTGATCCTCGTTTATTAATTTGTTCAGTACAGATTTAATTATATTAGGAATGCAAGACGATGCCAGTTTATAAATAACATTTAATAAAGTAATGGGTCTCCAGTTTTCCATCACCTTTTCCTTCTCTTTCTCCTCTTCCTTATATGCCAAACTACACATTTTAGGTTTCAGTCCAGTGAACTGTCTCAATGGCATTTCACAACATTTCGTTTTACTTTGAAGAGGATTGTCTTTGGGATAGTTGCTCGTATCAAACAGATGATATGAGCATGTCTGTATAAATTAATTGAAGGTAGTTGCCAGCTACATGTGGGTAGGAAATCAGCAGACGCTTCTTCATTTATATCGATCACTTATTCGTTCTAAGCTTGATTATGGCTCTATTTTTTACAACGGTGCGCCCACGCAAACTTGGCAAAGCTAGATCCTATTCTCCATCAAAAACTAAGACTTTGCCTCGGAGCGTTCAGAACATCACCTAAAGAAAGCTTATATGTCGAAGCAGATGAATCTCGTTTAGAACTTCGAAGAATTAAACCAGCACTGCCATATGTCACAAAATTGCGATCTAATCGTTCAAATCCTGCATATAACTGTGTTTTCAACCCTCAATACGTAGATTTGTATTTAAAGAACCCCCCATTATTCCACATCCTGCCATGGAATTCGTATCAAACCACACATTGTAGCAGCTGGTATTAACGTCAGACAAATTTTACCTCACAAGCTCTTACCAGTTTCACTATGACAGTTAGCCAGACCAGGAGTAGATATTACAATGACGAAATATAAAAAGGCAGACACGAGCCATCTCGTGTATACACAATAATTTAGTCTATTGAGAGAAAAATACAGATCGCATCAAGTCATATATACAGATGGTTCCAAAGATGGTGAGAGAGTAGCGTGTGCTACTATCTTTAGTTCCGAAAGTGAAACCTGTCGACTTCCAGGTGAAAGTTCGATTTTCACTGCCGAGGGCAAAGCTCTATTGTTAGCTTTAGAAGGCATTGGATCTACTATTGGAGGAAAATAGGTCATATTCTCAGATTCACTGCCATACCTTCAAGCGATTGAGAGTGGAACTTCAACTCACCCTACCATTTTGAACATTCTAGAATATGATCGAAGATTTCATAAACAGATTGATGTTGTTTTGTTGATTGCTGGCCACGCTGGCATCAAGGGAAATACTGAAGCTGACGAAATGGCTATGGCAGCTCTAGATAATGAGGTTGATCCTGTGGGAATCCCATATAGCGATTTCGGACCCTCTATCTGTGCTTATGTAAGAAAGTTGTTTCAATCTTCAATAGGGTTTAACGTCGCTTTCAACATTTTTTCAGCTATATCACGACGGGGAAGGGAAGGGAGGGGAGGGGGAGGGGCAGGGGTACCTACTTGTAACAGAGCAGATCTAATGCTGCCATTTTATAGTGCTGTCCCACTGAAATATCATGCCGTAGGCAGACATGATACCCCACTCAGTCACATTATACTGACACCGAGCGAACCAGTCCTTGTTCTATCATCTTAATGCTGAGCGTAAGCGAGGGAGCAACAAGTTCCATTTTTCAAGTCTTAGGTATCACCCGGCCTGGGATCGAACCCAGTACCTACCGCTTACGAGGCCGACGCTCTGACCATTAGACCACCGCAGTGCGTTTGGTTAATAACAAACTTCATGAGTTTCAAAAAACTGTAGGATATATTCATCTGAGTAGCCAGAAACGTTTCGATCAAGCTATGATCAGGCGATGTAGAATCGGCCATACCCGATTAACTCACGAACATTTACTGGAAAAAGGAACCAGCGCCAAAGTGTATTCCATGCCACGGAGATCTCTCACTCAAACATATTCTGATCGACTGTATAGATGGATTAT
Organism: Hanleya hanleyi; assembly: GCA_036873755.1. Classification (NCBI taxonomy): domain Eukaryota; kingdom Metazoa; phylum Mollusca; class Polyplacophora; order Lepidopleurida; family Hanleyidae; genus Hanleya; species Hanleya hanleyi. The sequence continues at coordinate 8,376 of JAVTVY010026028.1, read as the reverse complement.
TTTATCAAGCAGCTACTTTAGCAGATCTTTTCAGTCGGGTAAAAGAAGACTGTATTTTAAGTTATTTGAAAGGAATCGGTTTGTTGCATAAGTTTTAATGTATGTGCATGTGTTTTGCGTGTTGTGTTGATTACATCTGGATTGCTGGGTTTGTTGACTTGTTTTTGTTGGAATACTTAGAATTTTGTTCGATCGTCGCTATATAGCTGAAATATTGCTGAACTCGACGTTAAACCTTAATTCTCGCTCTCTCTCGCTCTCTCTCTCTGTATAAATTAATTGTGCGGATAGTAGTAGGGTCTACGCATTTAAAGCAACATTTCACCCGGATGTAACTATGACGTCACAACTTCCGATGGTGGCGCCATCTGTACACTCTGGACGCAAGGGAGACAACTCGATCTGCCAGAGTTTGGCCGCCATCTTGAATTTTTGAGGCGGTGTGCGCTTGGCGGCCATCTTCAATGTTGTGGAAAAGGGGATGTATTCCTCCGCGGTGATGCGGTCCTGGCGGTGATGCGGTCGCGGGAAAAAGCTTCCGCGGAGAAAAAGTAGTCCCTAGATAAAATGATCCGATTGGGTCGAGTGAGGTATCAAAGTGAAGCATTCGTGAAGGGGCATCAGATGGGCTGGGTGTGGGGTTGAACTATCGGCATTCGGCGCATGCGCGGTGGCCGAAGGGTATGAAAATAGCCGTTTTGGAGCTAGGGCAGTCCCTAATGGGACGATGGAGTCGAGTGAGGTATCCAAGTGAAGCATTCGTGAAGGGGCATCTGATGGGCTGGGTGTGGGGTTGAAATATCGGCATTCTGCGCATGCGCGGTGGCCGAAGGGTATGAAAATAGACGTTTTGGAGCTAGGGGAGCCACTAATGGTCCAATGGGGTCGAATGAGGTATCAAAGTGAAGCATTCGTGAAGGGGCATCTGATGGGCTGGGTGTGGGGTTGAACTATCGGCATTCTGCGCATGCGCGGTGGTCCAAGGGTATGGAAATAGACGTTTTGGGAGCTAGGGGAGCCCCTAATGGGCCGATGGAGTTGTATGAGGTATCAAAGTGAAGCCTATGTGAAGGGGCATCCAGTCATTGGTGGGTGCATGTAAAATTTTTCCTGAAAAAAAAAAACGGAACACGGACTTTATCGAAAAATCCGGGAAAATGCCTATATGGGGTATGGGGGGTATGTAGGTCGCCGGGCTTAACGGGGCTTGCCTATCAATAGAGTTATCTCCCCCTAGTTCCAGGGTGGGTGTATGTAAAATTTTTCCCAAAAAAATACGGAACACGGACTTTATCCTAAATTACGGGAAAATGCCTATATGGGGTATGGGGGGTATAGTTACAAGCGTCTAGTCCGTCATTCATAATCCAGCCGTCGTCCATTAGAGAATATCCGCGTCCATAATCCAAAGACCTATTCCATTTCCATATAACAGTATTAGCACCAAATTAAAAAAGACAAAAGTATACATAAACATAGGCTTGTTTCCTACAAGAGAGAAGCGGTCAACAATTTTCAATGATGCCGGCAAGACATCATGATGTTCCAAAATATCAAATCCGTATCGCTGATCAGTATTCTTAATCCATAATATTCGTTATAGAGTCGTCATCTAAAAATGATGTACCTCAGTCACGCTTTGATTCTGACTGTTCATATGAGTACCATGAGGATCTTCAAGTACATGGCCTCATACGGCCCCTAGCCCCGGGTTAAGCGGAATTAGACACATGTTACGAAACGTAGCCCCATAGATCTTGCACGCTACGTTCGTATTTTGCTATCAGCATGCGATATGTATCACCAAATTTGAGAAACTTTGAGTGGAGGCGCTTGGTAGAATAGCCCTGTTTTATAAGTTTCTGCAACAGTGTTTTGTGACGTTGATTAAAATCATCACATTTAACACAGGATCTAGCAAATGCTACTAAGCGAGATATTAATACGCCATATGCAGGTCCCACTGGAATATTACTATCCAGAAAGGGATAGTTTACGATGTCGAAATTGTAATCATCTCTTTTGTCATAAAGTCGACGAGAGAGAATGCCCGCTTCATTTTTATAGAGATAGAAATCTAAATAAGATGTGCCTGAAGGGCTATCTGTAGTTTCTTCAAATCCAGTGAAGGTGGATATATATCCTTCACTGCGCCATTTATATAGCGATTATCCACAGCGAGAAGATCGTCTATATAGCGTTTGGTGAATGAGAAGGAACGGGCTTGAATGGATCGGTTTTTGAAAGCGCCTGCATATAGTCATATTCATAAGAGAACAGATACAGGTCAGCCAACAGGGTGCACAATTAGTACCCATTGGAATACCTATATGCTGCTGATATATTGTGTTGCCAAATTTCACATAGATATTTTTAATGAGAAATTCAAGCAACTCTATCAACAAAGAAACATCCCATGAATGATATCTCTTGTATGTAGTCGAGCTAAAGAATGCTTTATGGCTTCCGACATTAATATATCTACGATCACTTTTCTTGAACACAGATACTATTAATGAACTTATACGGTCAATAAGGTCCTGATGAGGGATTGTAGTATAGAGAGTCGAGAAATCCCATGTGGATACATGTCTGTACGGTATGTGACCTTTAGCATCAAGTTCTTCCGTAAGACATTTTGAGTTTTTCAATATCCACATACATTCAACGCCAGAATTCTTGAAAATAGTGGCGCAATACCTTTCCCAAAATGCTTTTACCTCCTGAAGGGCCCTCGTCAATAGGGTTGAAAGAAGCTTGGTGGTGCAGCTTCTAGAACCAGCTATGAATCTAGCTTTGTATGGTGATTTATGCATTTTGGGAGTCCAGTATATTTTTGGTATGTCGCTATGATTGGTTGGAAGACAAATACCTCTTTCCTTCAGAAACTTTTTGTGATTGTTAAATAAATCTTCCAGAGTAAATGCAGTTTGGGAGTAAGTAGACGTATTTGATGAAGATATGTCTACACTCAATTCTTTAACCAGCACCTGGTAATAGTAATATTTACATATGAATATTATATTATTCGGAGCTTTGTCTGCTGGGACTATGACGAATTTACTCTGGAGATTTGCTAGAACTTCTTGCGAATTTAGGTTTCTCAGTACTTGTTTTGCTAGGGGAAGAGAACTTCTGTCAATATGGCGGATTGTTTCAACGATCTTGCTCTTGGTGAGGTCCAGCCAATCAGCGAGTACTGTAGGTTCAACTTTTTCTCGCTTAGACCAATCAATAACGTACTGTTCTAATGCAGACAGGACTATCTTCTGGTCCGCCTTCAGATTTATTCTTCTTGGCTCTCTATATTTAGGTCCTTTCATCAGAAGTAATTTCAGATCCTTATCACTCACCACATCACGGTCACCAGTCACAATATGTTTGCATGGTGTATAGATAAAGTTCGACAATTCACAATCACAACTATAGCCTCCTGACGTGTATAAGTTCCAGTCAAACTTATCCCAGGATAATTCACAATCACAATTCACAATTCACAATCACAATCACAACTCACAATTCACAATCACAACTATAGCCTCCTGACGTGTATAAGTTCCAGTCAAACTTGGTCCCAGGACCATCCTGGGAAACCTACTTCTCGACATTTGCGGTATAGGTTGTGGGGTCTCGTTTTCTTAGTCTCGTCAAGACAAACATGATAGGAAGTGTCCCGGAGCGAATCGGTGAAATTTTTGAAAAAGTACGATATAGCCCCATAGAGTCCCATACTGGGGGTATAGGACCAATGTTTGTCCCCCTGGGAAACCTACTTCTAGACATTTGCGGTATAGATTGTGGAGTCTCGTTTTCTTAGTCTCGTCATTTAGAACATGATAGGAAGTGTCCCGGCACGAATCGGTGAAATTTTTGAAAAAGGTCACCGAGACCCATATAGACCCATATAGTCCCATACTGGGGGTATAGGACCGATGTTTGTCCCACTGGGAAACCTACTTCTATACATTTGCGGTAGGGTTGTTTGGATTTGTTTTTCACGTCTCGTCATTTAGAACATGATAGGAAGTGTCCCGGCACGAAACGGTGAAATTTTTGGAAAAAGTCACCGAGGCCTAGGTAGGCCCATAGGCCTATACTGCATGGCTATGGGTGTATAGGTCCATACGGGGTGGACATCTTGGAGTCTAGGTGGGTCCCTGGTGGTCCAATGGGGTCGTATGAGGTCTTATTTTGAAGCTCTCATGCAGGAGCACTTGACTACACTAATGGTTCGTACGTTGTCAATACTCTGCGCATGCGCAGCCTGGCCGTAGTATAGAAAGCAGGCATTTTTGGGTGTGTGTGTGTGGGTGTGTTTGGGTTAGAGATGGGCTATTCACGGTTCGAATGGGTCGTGCGAGGTATTCATGTCAAGCCTATGTCAGGGAGTGTCTGATGGCGTGGATGTGGGGTTGACATAGGGTCATTCTGCGCATGCGCGGTAGCCCAAGGGTATGGACATAGACGTTTTTGGGGTCTAGGCGAGCCCTATTGACCTTTGACCTCAGAAATTTGCATATGACGTCACTTCAGGTTTGGGTGAATGAGGCGTGACCTTTGGACATTTCCAGACTTGTCTGTGTTTGTCATGTACTGGGTCTGCGCAAGTGTGTGTGTGTGTGTGTGTCACGTCACTTCCGGTTGGGGTGAATTCACCCGGATGTAAAAAAATGACGTCACTTCCGGTTTTGGGTGAATGCTCAAACACACGACCTCCAACTTTCCCGGCCCGCACCCCGGCCTGGCCCCGCCCCCGCCCCGGCCGCAGCGCGCCCCGGCCGCAGCGCGCGCGGTTTCTCCGGCCGCAGCGCGCGCGCGCGTCATCACCGGCAGTGCGCTCGCGCGGGTTCTCCGAAAATGGCGGATACGTTGACCGGAAAGACCCGAAGGTGACCGCCATTGTGGGAAAATGGCGGCTACGTTGACCGGAAACACCCGAAGGTGAACGCCATTGTGGGGAAAAACCCCAGTACATCAACACACACACACAGACAAGTCTAAACATGTACAACGGTCACGCCTCATTCAACCCAACCGGAAGTGACGTCATTTTTACATCCGGGTGAAATAAGGTCGAATTTATCATTGACCTTATGGCGCAAGCGAGTATAACAAGTGCCACGCACGGTGTATAAAACCCTGCCCAACAGGTACACTATAAAGCCACCTCTCTCACCGTTCGCTTTTCATTCCCCACCATGGCAGCGAGCGGAGCAGACCTTGCGTTATTTCAACTGACGTCCGACGTCACCCTGATCGTCTATGACGATCACCTGGAGCTGGTCCAAGACGCACCGCAGAAGGTGAAGATTTTGTTATCGCTATCAGGCTGGACTCTATTGACACGATTGTTACAGGGAAAAGACCCCGAAAGGGATTTCTTGCACGTGGAAGTCGGCGTGCACATACGCACTGCTGGAGAGGATTCCCTTTTTCCCCGGTTGGAACAGAGTGGAGGTCCCTATATCACACTCTGTCCACCCTTATGGATGGCACTGAAAGATGTACTTTCGGGAGTGGATCATTATTTATTCTCTGGAAAGGTCGGGCCACCTTAAACAGGTGTTGGGTGACCTGCACGGTGATAGCATTCACCTGTGTGACGACGTCTACATCTTCTGCGGTCCCTTTTCCGCTCGACTCCTCTGTCTGAACGACGGTGGTTTTACCCTGGACCCGGATCTATGGACGGCTTTGGAACAAGTAGTCCCCATTGTCGATAAGGTACTATCTCTATAGGAGCCACATAACTCATCAGAATAGTACGTATCACGGACTACACCCGACGTCTAGGCGCGCATGTGTGACCTGGTCTATAAAACACGTCCCTCTGGATCCCACACCTTCATTTCTACGGTTGCAGTGCCATGGCGGAGATCCAGCCCTATGCGACTCGCATTTTACAGCATGCCACCGTGGTGAATTCACTCACGGGTTACCGAGCAGTGGTCCGGTCCATGTTTGCAGATGGCGACGACAACGAGGGGCGACGCCAGATCCTCAACAAGTTCACAGAAGCGGTCCTCGACAGAGTGCACTCGATGGAGAGGTGTGCCATCACTCACCACTACTGGACTATGACAGCCATCCTTGATGCTCGGCCTATGGACCACGAGCGTTCACGCCGGAACCAGCGACGGCTGGTTGGCCTCACACTAGTCTGTGCCCTATTGACCCTGGCGCTGTGGTATTGACAGTGGGACTATAAATACGAGGGCGAGACAGAGTGTGTGTCATTCAAGGATCGTCATTGGATCAAGCATGTCACCCGTCCTACGAGCCATCCTGCCCCTTACACCCCGGGTGGGGTTACACGTCTATGAAGATAAAGTCACCCTCGTGGAAGACCGTGGAGATGTTTGCTGGTCGCCCGCTGAGACCGTATCGAATACGGTTACGCTACACCGTGACGGCTGGACCAAATTTAAACGGGTGTTGAGCGGTGAGCTCGATGGACACCTCATCCACATAGACAATGCCATCTACGTATACCGTGGACCCTTCTTCCCACGCCTGGGCCGCTACCAAGACCCTACGCGAAGCTTCACCCTAGATCCCGATCTGTGGACAGCCTTCGAGAAAGTGGTGCCTATCGTGGACCAGCTGTTTACACCGGACGAGCGGTCATCAGACGAGTTGGAGTGGGCTCGTGCCCTGAGAGAATCGGCGGCAGAACCCAATGAACAACTGTCTAGCCATGAACCCGACGACGATGCCATTGATTACCCGGTTAGACTCAGTCAGCCCAGTGATATGACCACCTGATCCTTTGATCTCACGGGGTTCTCCCTATAAATACGAGAGACAGTCAAATCTGGTATCATTCACGTACTGACCATGACGGAGCATATAATACTGGCGTATCTCAGCTTAACCCCCGAGGTTTTCCTGCACGTGTATGCGGATAAGGTCGATATCATGGAGGAGGTGGGAGACATCTGTTATGCGGACGCTACACAACCGTGCCCGGCTCACATTCGTCTGTCCCGGGAGGGCTGGACCAAATTCAAACGGGTGTTGTCTGGTGAACTGGACGGCGACCTCATCCACCTGTGTCACGATGTGTACATCCGACGCGGCCCTTTTTTTGCTCAATTGGCTCGGCTAGATGGGGGTACAGTGCATTTTACCCTTCACCCTGATCTATGGTCTGCATTGGAAGATGCCGTAGTAGATGTGGATCAAGTGCTTATCAAGCGGTCATCAGACGAGTTGGACTGGTCATTTACCATGAACACTGTGGAAGCCAACGAAGAAAATGAGAAAGAAACTCCGGCCCAAGATATACCCGTTATAAATAAACGATAGAGCCAGGGTCCATCATCATTTTATCACCATGAAGCGCTGGGAGAAGGTGTTGGATAACTTATACTACAGTCCCGACAGTCCGGCGGCCTATAGTGCATTGTCGGCTCTCTATCGAGCGGCCAAACCCCAGGGAATACAACGTGCCCAAGTCCGAGATTGGTTAAGAAAACAAGACACCTATACCTTACATCGAGCTGTCCGTCGCCATTTTCTACGGAACCGGGTCATCGTGGGAGGAATAAGATGCCCAGTGGCAAGCGGATTTGGTCGATATGAGCGCCTTTGCCAAACACAACGATGGGAATCGGTATATCTTGACGTGCATCGATACCCTATCGAAGTATGCGTGGGTGGTACCCATCCGGACGAAAACGGGGGCGAATCTCATAGCGGCGTTCAAAGACATCTTCAAGACCGGGCGCAAACCTTTGTATTTGCAAACCGACGAAGGCACGGAATTCGTCAACAGACCGTTCCAACAGTTTCTGAAAGCCCAGAAGGTGTTTTTCTTCCATACGTACAACGAGACCAAGGTTTCCGTGGTGGAAAGGTTCAACAGGACATTCAAAGGCCGCATGTATAAATATTTCACCTATAAGAATACAAGGCGGTACATCGATGTTCTCCCGAATCTTGTGAGGGGTTACAATCGAGCCTATCATCGGAGTATAGAAAGAGCCCCCATTACCGTGACCCAACGCAATGAAGCCCAAGTCCGGCGTGTCTTGTACCACAGGCCATCGCAGCGAACGCCGAAGGCGGTGTACAAGGTCGGGGACCCTGTACGGATCAGTAAAGCCAAGGGCAAGTTCGAGAAAGTTACTTGCCCAACTGGAGCGATGAACACTTCCTGATTAAACGGCGCCTACCTCGACAGCGGCGAGTCTATGAACTGGAAGATCTTCAAGGGGAACCGTTGCTAGGGACGTTTTACGAGACGGAATTGCAGCCTGTCGTAAAAACACAGCAAGACTACTACACGGTGGAGCAGATTTTGAAAACAGAACATCGACGTGGCAAACTGTTTCATTTCGTCAAATGGCAAGGCTGGCCCAGTTCCTTCAATTC